>JAMPIO010000214.1:0-165261 GCA_024699865.1 Aphelenchoides fujianensis
TCAATCAACGTTAACAAAACAACAACAATCAACACTCGTGCATCAAACGATCAACGAAGATCCTCTCGGCTTCGTCACTCGTCCCACGTGCGGAGCATCAGATGCCTGCAAAAAAGATCAGGAAATCAAACACGAGAAGGAACTCACGAGTAGCGAGCGGCACTCTCGTCGGTTTGCTCCCCTTCGACGTCTCCGTTCTGCGGCGGCTTCCCGTCCTTCGGCCTTGCTTGCCCTTCGGCTTCACCTCCTTTGCCTTCTTGGCCGTTCGCCTTGGCGTCTTCCTTCCACCCCTCCCTCCCGGGTTTCGCCGGGCCTTGGCTTCGGCTTCACGGTCTGCGCCTTGACGGCTCCCGTTTGTTTCTCGCAGCGGTAGAAGTCGCAGCAGAGGACGAGGTCGGCGCCGTTGGCGAACCGGACGAGGGACTTGCGGGGTCCCGCCCAGCCGAAGAGAGCAGCGTTCCTCGTCGTCGAAGTACGGTGATTTGCTCTGAACACACGAAAGACAATCAGTGGAAGGGAACGAGAGGAACTTACCGAGAACGAACGATCTTCTCGCCTTTCTGGTTCTCGAGCCAGCGGACGAGCGTTGACGAGAGGCCGCTCGTCGAGGATGCCCTCATTCAGCATGTTGATGGTGAAGGCGTGGCCATTGAACATGTGCTTGAGGTTGTGGAACTGGAGCTTCATCTTGTGCTTCGGCGCCGAACACCTCGAAGACGCCCAGCTTGCAGCCGACGCTCGGCTCCGTGGAGCGGAAGGGATCGAAGGGAACGCGGAGGCGGAGGGGCTCTTCGCCGTCGACCGGGGCGGTCACGGGGAATCTCCCGGGTGAGCTTATCGCCGAAGAGGTTACCGAAGGAGCGCAGCTCGCAGTGCAGCACGTACGGCGGCGGGTGGTCGTCGGCGAAGAAGCGGAAGTCGGCGATCGGCATCGCGAGCTCCTGCTTTCCTTTTTTGTCTGAATTCAATCAATGGAAGGAAGAGGAGGATAGACCTTTCATGCCGATCTGTAAACCGTCCGCCGCCTCGATCCACATTGAGGTCGTCAGTACGTCCCAATCGACGTCGTCCAGCGAGTCGACCGTGCACGCAGAAGGACTTGGCGCCTGACCCGTCCAGGCGGCAGCGACGTCGCGAGGCCCGCCCGCATTGATGCCGGTGGACGTCGCCAGCGGGAAAACGGGCGACATGCGGCAGTTCGCCCGTCCCGCTGGAGCAGCTCGAGGTCGAGGTCGGGGTGTGCGGACGGCGGGAGCGAGGAGGGCGTCGTCGCGGGTCCAACGGAACGACGTCGTACCGCCCGCCTTCCACTCGCACTTGGCCTTCATCATCGGCGGCGGATTGGTGGGGTGGAGGCTAAAACAAGCAGAAATAAGATGTTAATGATCGACGGAGTGATTGACACTGAAATGGAAGAAACGCTTGAATCTCGCAAAAAAATCGGGAAGATTCTCCGATTATTTTGGCGTCATTCGACACCCACGAGCAGCGGAGAAAAGCGAGCCGAAAGTCATCGTTTTCGCCCGACCGGCCGCGTTCCGACGTAAACAACGCCGCCGCGAACGCGCGTCGCTTTTTTGAACGCAAGAGGATCGCGGCGAAGCGGAGCGGCGGCGAAAGCGGGGCCCCTCGAAGTGCGGAGGGGTCTTGCGGCCATTCGCTCCGTTTTCGGCGCGATCGGCACTTGAAACTCGGGCGATCAAACGGCCAGTTGCCCCGTACAACGAGTGGATCGAATCATTTGGTAATGAAAAGAAGCCAATTATTCCCCACAAGTCCGTTCTCTCATTCCAATCAACAGATGACGTGAAGCAATTGAACCCTCGATTCATCGTGCTTGGAACGAGGTGATTGTTTTGGAATTCCACCTCACCAATTACCCTCATCAAAACATTTGTTTCGTATTGATGAATCCGCTTAATTAATTGCGGGAATCACGACGCCAATCGAAGCAACGGGCGATGATTAACCGTTGACCCGTAAGGCAAGAAGACGTCATTCAGGGGTGGAGTTCGCATATTTAAAGTCGAGAAGACGAACGCTCGGCTTTACCACTCGACATCGTCGATCATGCGCTCTTCGTCCATCGCCCTCCCGTTCGTCCTGCTCGCCCTCGTCGGCCTTTCGGCGGCCTTGGCGTTGCCCCATCACTCGAACGGAAATTGTTGCTGGAGGATGCGTTCACGGATGAGCCGGCGACCTTGGGCCCCGCCCAGACGTTCCCCACGTCGTTGCCGACCCTCCCGCCGGTTTTCTACGCGTTCGGGAACATCCATCGACACCGACCAGTCGACCGTCGCTCCAATCGAAGTGCCGACCGCCTCGACCGACATTCCGGAGATCGACGGCGAGCCTGGCTGTTCCAGACACCGATCCGGCAAAGAAGATCGTTGTTCGAGGGCGTCACTCCGGACATCTCCACCGGCGACGAACATTTGGTCATTATTGTCCGTGGGAGCCCCGTGGATACGACGACCTCCGTGCAGGTGAGTCCCCGTTCGAGTTTGTTCATCTTATCTGATCGGTTGTTGCAGGCGAACGATGAGACGACCACCGTTCCTACCCCGCTTCTGAGCACAACGCTCCCTTCAATGGATTCTTGTAGGTTGTTGAGTAATCGCAACGAATAAAAACGACAAGCTGTTTGTTTCGTGAAGTGAGGTTGGGAGCTGAAACGAAGGGGTGGTGGTAGAGAGAAAGAAAGCGAACTTTTCGTTAAACAGTTGCTTACTAGTCAGCCGAGTGCCGCTTTGTGACTTCTGTGTCGTTCTGCGGTCTTTCAAACCCCTTTGATGTGGCTCGGATTGTATCCTCGATTGGAGTATGCGCCCAACAAAGCCCGAATTAGACGCGGATGTCGAGCAGTTGATCGCGGAAGTTTTTATTCGCTCGTGGTCGCCTCGCCAGTCTCTTCGGTTCTTCTGAACGAGCGCACATCGAGGAGATGTTCCTTACGATCAATGAACAACCAACCTGTTGTTTACAGTTTTTGCTCGCTCTCCAGTAGGGGACCGTAGAGAGCTCGCGTTTCATTGGGAGCGCTCGTTGACTGCTCCCTTGCACTCCTCTTCTCGCTTCAATTCGATTGTTTTCACTTCACGGCGAGCACGAGGAGCCGCCCAAAAGCAACAGAACGGCGTCCAAACATCTCCTCGCGGGCTACGATAACCGAATCGTCCTTTCGAGTTATTTGCGGCGTGTTTTCGCCCGTTCCTCGCGGAATCCAATCAAACGGGGAATGCGCGCGGGGCTCCGGCGATCAACAAGCGTGAAATTGCTGACGTTGGTCGAAAACGAGGCCGGGAGTTTGTGTTCGAAGGGACGGCGGGCCCCGAAGGCGGTGGAAGGGCGGCCGGGTGTTTGTATTTTTTGTGGACTACGATTTGTTCTTTTGTTCGGGCGCCCGCTCGATTCGGCGAACGGCGGTGGGCGATTCGAATTGGCGGCGGCGGTCCCGCAAGTGTTCGCCCAAGACCCCCTTTCCGGGGGCATTCGAGAGATCTGGTCAGAGAAACTTTCTTCGAATAATTGGACTTCCGCCTTCCACCTTCCGCTTTCTTCGTTTTGCGTCGTGATGTCCGCATTCCCCATCTCCGCCACGCTTTTTGTTGATCAAAAACGCCTCGTTAAAATTCGTGGCCGACCGTCTGCCCACGTTTTTCCACTTCCGTCTGCTTGAAGACGCCCGCGGCAATCCGGCCGGTCGCTTCGGTCGCTTCGGTCGGCGGGTTCACGCGCACTTCCTTCGGCCTCCACTTTCCTAATTGCCCCCGCGAACCGTTCGCGGGTTCGTGGATGTTTGGAAGCACAAGCCGCGAGCGGAAAGAACTGCAAAAAGTTCACTTCCGCCACCGGGCGACAGACGGTCGAACGATTCGATTTGGCTCCTGGACCACCGAAATAAACGCGCAGACGAAAGGTGGAGCGAGCGAGCGGAGGTGCACAAGTCGAAACCCAATTACTCGCGCGCGTTCGGCGCAGCTCGCCGCCCGTCTAATTGTTTTGTTTTGATGGCTTCTGTCCGTGGATTTGGAAATTCCGGTCTCGACTCATTCGGTTTGGGCGAAACTCCTCGGCTCGACGCACTTGTTTTGTTGTCCACGCGGTTTTCCAGCCGACTGCGTAATCCACTTGTCGCCGAAGGAATGAGGGCGATAAAACGGCCGTTGAACCCTTCAGCCGTCGATCGCTCGTCGGTGGCCAACGAAGTGCGGGGGTTGTTTTTGCTTGGGGGTCGATCTCCGAATTTGTTTTGTTTGGTGCCAGGCGGTCGACCTACGCACCCACGTGGATTCGACGAGGTGGACGGAGAATTCGATTAGCCGCGTAGACGTGATGCCGGCGATTTCTGGCCGCCAGACCTCCCCCGTTTTTGGTTTGATTCACGGCTCGTTACCGGAAACCCGCCGAATTCGATTCGTTTTGCGCGTCGCGGTTTCATCGCCGTCTGGTGGCCGAAGGAACGAGACGGCGGTCGGGGGGTTCATCGATCAGGAGCGAGCGAACGAGCACAAAGCGCATAAAACCGCCGGATAAGGGGAAATGTCCGCCACGCGTACGAATGGCCCCTGTCGTGGGGTCCGAAGAGGGCCTTGTACGCAGAAATGGAGCAGAACGGAGCAGAACGAGACGGGTTTTGTGCACGAAGGAAAGACCGAGAAGGACGACAAAAAGCTCGGTGCGTTTCTCCGTGGTTTGTTTTCGACCTCGGATTTGTTCCGCGAGATCTCTGGCCGATTTGCTTACGCTCCCGCGATAGCGTGAATCGTGGAATGCGCGGCCGTTCGCCTCTCCTCGCTCGCTTGTTCGCTTTCACGCCAGCGAACCCAACGGCCCAATTTGGGGCGAGAGCCGCGCGGCGCGAGTTTCTTTTCGAAGCTTCCGGTCGGCGCAATTTGGACGCGGCCACAACTCGCGCTCATTTTCTTCTCCACGCTTATGGCGCGACCGGAAGGCAAACAAGAAGCCTCGCGCGTTCGTCTCTTCTTTCATTCGAAACAACTCGCCTTTTTTTGCCTGCCCTTTTGGACTGTTTTCTTCTACCCTTTGTTTTTGTTCGTCGCGTAATTGACTCACGGTTTGCAGAACTGGCAGTCGAGGCGAGCGGAGATCACCGAAGGAGACACAAAATATTTACGCGTGGCCCAGAACTCCCGACCTCCGCCGTCTCGCCCCCTTTTTCTTGTGGGCAATCAACCCAATTTGCGGCCTTCCGGTGAGCCTCCGCGGCGGGCTTAAGAATCAACAACCATCGGCCGCGTTCTCCCTCGTGTTACACGCGCCGTCCACCGGTCGTTGAATGTTTTATGGGGAACCGGGCGGTCGGGCGGCTAAAAGCGGAGTACATAGCCGCCACGAGTCTTCGGCTGGCCGGCAGGTGCAAATAGCCGTTGAATTCCGCGAAACAAAGTGGTTTTTGGTCGCCCCGATTTGATCCTCGCTGTTCATCCCACCGCCTTTCCTTCGGCTTCTTTCTTTATTTCCGGCCGCTTTGTGCACGAGCCGGTTCGGGTAGAAAACAGACGGCCAGCAATCGAATTACGCGGCTCCCGGTTTGCCGTTGATTCCGCGAAGGCCCCACCGGCTAGGGCGGTGAGTGCTCCCTGTTGCTCACACCGGCCTCGACCGGATGTTGATCGCCGAAAGCGCGGTCTTCGATTTCGACGTTGATTCGATTGAAGGCAGGCCGGGCGGGCTTTGTGCGTGTGGAGGGCGCCCGGTTTGGTCGCGAATTCTCCGTACTTTTCGTGCGGCGCGAACCGGCCGTCGCTTGATTTCATTCCGCGACTGCCGTCATTCCGCCGATGGTGGCGGCGATGCGGGAACGGTCGAGAAATCGGCGCGCGTGCTCCTCGTCGGTGAACACGTTGGAGTTCGTGCGAACGGCGCCCAATTTGCCGAACGGAGGGCCCAAATTGCCCACTCGGCCGCTTCCTCTTCTGCCGCGCCGTTCGCGCATCCGCCTGAAAAGGTCAACGGGGCCGGCCGAGGGGGCGGTCGAACAAAAGTAATTAGTTTCGTTTTGTTTTCGTCGTTCGGCCTTTCGACTCCAGACGGCCGGCCGCCCGCCACGCCCCGTCCGGCCCGACGGCTCGCCGCATTCCCGCACGCCTTGGTGGCATCGGAAGATCAGACGGCGGTCGGCCGGCGACGAAGCGGCGGATGAGGGCGCTTTGATGAAAATTCGGCCGCGAACATCCCCGCGTCATCCTTTTGTTTTGTTCTCCGCTTCGTTTTCTTGTTTGTTTGGTTGTTCGTTAATTAGAACGGCCAGTACGGGGATTACCGGGCGTTGTTGACTACGAGGTTCCTCACCCTTTCCATCCAAAAAAGTCGTCCTCTACGGTACTCTCGTCTTTCTCTGCAGCTTCTCTTGCGAAACCGCTTGCTCCAAGTTTGTCCAGCGAAGTGTGCTCTCCATTAATCATTCCACTCCGCTGAAATCACCGGCCGAATTCGTACGTGCGGAGCAGAAATCACTCACTTTCCACGCGTTCGGCCGCACAGTAACCGGCCGGCGGCCATCAATAATTGACGGTGGAGGGGGATGCATTCCTAATTGAGTCGAGTGCAGGCTTCTTTCTCTCTAGCCACTTGCTCCGCTTGCTGGAATCCAATTCGGAAGCGGGAGGTTGAACCCAGCGGTTCGCCGTCGTTTTCGACTCGATTTGAGTGCACGTACGGGCAAGAAATCAAATCAACTTCTTTTGTTTGTTCTTGCCTGTTTGCGTTCGTTTGACTCGTGCGTCAGTTCCGCGTTCGTTCGTGCACTTGCTCGATTCTTCTTAATCGCTTTTGTACTTCAGGCTCGCCGTTCTGCTTATGCCCATTGGATCCCCGCTTCTTTGATCGTCTCCACATCGAAATGAACGGCGGTTGCTTCCAGTTGGACGCGAACGGCGAGGAGGTGGTCAGCTTCCCCGCAAACGGCACCGATCACTCCCACATTTTGAGTGAGTCCTTTTCGCAATCTTCCCCACACTCACTTCCGTTCGTTCAGCTCTGCAACGCACAATCGACACCGTCCTCTGCCTGCTGGCCGTCTTCCTGAACGTCGTCCTTTTCGTGGTGATCGTGAAGACGAAGAACGACCTCGCCCGGATGCGGCCGATCGTCTTCTTCATTTGCGCGAACGATTTGATCATGGCGATCACTTCGCTTTCCGTTCTGCCGTTCATCAACCCCGGCTACGGCCGAATTCTCGTGTTCGCGAACAGCGGACTGCACGTCACCAATCGCTTCCTCAGCGAGACGATGCTCGCCATCGGGACGTCGTGGATCCTCTTCAATTGGGCAACCGTCCCCTTCCAATTCGTCTACCGCTTCCACTTGGTCCGCTTCGGGGACCGCCCGCGCGGACGCTGCCTCTTCTTGGCCGTCCTGATGGTCTTTGCGATCTTCGCTGTCTATTGCCTTTGTTCCCTCCGTTTGATGCACATGTACGTGGGCATCGACGAGAAGTTCCTCGAGGATTCCGTCCGCATTCTCCGCCACGCCGGCTACGACATCAAGAGCTTCGAGATCTACGGCACGTCGATGGTTTGTTTTGATGAAAGAAGAAGGAATGACTGACCGGATGCTTGCAGAAAGACACGGGCGCACTCGTCTTCATCCTCCTCTTCACGTTCGCAATGGCCTTCTCGTACGGAGTGGTCGGCTATTGCGCGCTGAAGATCCGCAAGTTCCTCGCCAATCGGGCGTGTTCGTCGGCCACTCGCCGCCTGAACAACTCGATGGACATGCTGCTCGCCCTCACGGCCTCGATTCCCGTGCTCACGAACATGCTGCCCGTTTTCTACCTGATACTGACGATCTCGCTGTGCCGCAACTTCCCCGTCCTCGACCTGCTGAACTCGGCGGTTGTCCACTTTGCGTTGGTGATCTCGCCAGTGTTTACTCTTTGGTTGGTCCGGCCGTATCGGCGCGTCGTTCTCCGTTGGCTTGGCCTCTCGAAGATGATCCCGCGCCTCTCGCTGGTCGACTCGTCGGTGAGCGTCGAGCAGACCCGCAAGCGCTCGTCGATCGCGCCCGACTTTTGGCGCAAAATGAGCAAATCGACGCTCCCGCTCCCGAAATTTTGATTGGATGGTTCACCCAACCGTGTGACGATCTCCTGTAATTATTGGTTGTACATACCTTCTCTCTTCAATTCTCACTCGTATCACTCGAATCGTGTAGTCAATTGAATAAACATTGATCTCAAGGAGCTGAAAAGAGCGATCAAACACCTGCCCTGCCCGCCGAAAGGGCGACTCGCTAATTGCGAGCGGGCGAGTGGACCAGAGATCAGCAGGAGGAGCGTAGTCCTGAATTTACCACGGATTGTAACTCGTTTCCAATGCAAGCCAAAGGTCTTTTATTCTTCTTTTCAAAACAATTTATAATCGTTATTCGTTTGTTGCAAGCAAAACCGGCCGTTAATGAGAAAAGAGAAGCGGCGAGGGTCCAAGAGTCCAAATTGCTCTTCCCAAGCGCCCAACTGCTCGTCGCCTCCGCCCGGCCGCCTGACGAAAACAAGGGCCGCACCAAAATTTTGTGCTCTCGCTCTACGATCCCGCACGAACACCAAGCCGTCAGCGTCGCGGCGGCCGCCCCCTCGCCGCCCGCCGCTGAGCATGAACTTCTCGTGGCGGCTCGCGGGCGACCGGAACTCGGCCGTTCGTGGTCGTTGATTCCGATGGTCCGGAGGAGAGCGATAATCGCCGCGGATTGCAACGGGCGAAGTGCGTGATGACTGGAGAGGATTCAAACGGACTTATGACCAGTCAGAGACGCCCAATGCAAACACGGCCCTTCGATTGCTCATCGTCACCGTAGACACTGGTTGGCCTTTCATTTCGTAGGAAAATGGGCGAAATGGATGACTGAACAAGTTATCTGCGCGTTGATTGTGATGGTCTTGATAACTGTTGACATAACGAAGTGATGAATTGCACTGCGTAAAGGCTACAACCGGATCAAGACCGTGAAAGACAACCAAATACTTTGAGTTCAACATCTCGAACGAAACAGGAATCGGGGTAAAGAGCATTTCATGCCGTCGAAGATCTTTCGTTCAGATGTCGAGCAGTTGCCACTTTTGGACTGGATTTTAGGCGCAAAGGGAAACGACTACGGTGCATCCTCCGTTCGAAGAAAAACCTTCGTACGAACTCGCACCACAAGCAAGCCCTGCTACTCGTGAATAAACTCCCACAACTGGAAGCAGCGCGCAACAAACTCTAAACCACTTCTGTACAACGGAGAGCCCATTTCTTTCGGTACAAACCGAAAGAAAGTTTGTACGCCGCAAAAGATGGGAGGGGAAACGAACAGATATCGCCGGCAAGAATCTTCTCGGCTTGCTTCGGAAGAGGAGGCAGGAATCAGCGGCACGACCTTTGATGCTCCAATCGGCGCGGACAAGTGCGCAAGTGAGTGGGCGAGCCGGCGTGTGCCGTCCGCCAGTCCTTCTTTTTCCTTCCGTGCTTTTGCGCGCACTCATTTGTTGAGAAGGTGTGATGGGTGGCTAATGCTAATGGGTTTAGCATTCATTTGTCGTGTCTAGTTTCTAGTTCCTTGCGGTCTTTGAATGGTGCGATCATTCAACACCTGCCAGATCGATCGCTTCGTTCCCGATCGCGAACGGTCACAAAAAGTGGGCAGAGCGGGCGTGTGACGTCGTTTCGTTCACTTGCCGCTCCGACAAACCGCGACCACGAATCGCCGCCCGCCTCCCGCCGTCCTCGGCAAACATCGGAATCAAATCGGCGGCCGGCGAGCGTGGGCTTATCGAACGGCCGGGGGGTAAGAAAGCCTGAACGCGGCGGTCGGCGGGAGCGGCGAGCAAAATTCAACGTAGTCCCGCGTCTATTTTTGCTGCCCAACCGGAGGCCGCTGGCGGCAACGAGTACAAACACACTGCTCAGCCTCCGGAGGGCGGCTTCGTGACCCCGCGCCGTGTTTGTGCGCTCCGCTCGGCCGCCCGCCCCGCCGCTCTTTTCGACGCGCTTTTCGATCGAAACAAAGCGGAAAGCAGCGTCTTCTCCGCGCTGCCGTCACTCGTTCGTGTTTGCGGACGGCGGGCCGGCGGGAAACAAGACGCCGAGTACCGTAAACAAGGCCGTTTTTATCTCGCCGGCCTGGGCTGAAATGCACGTGAACGAGTGGTTTCGACCGAGTTTCGTCGCCCCGCAATCAACATCCGGCATTTCGTTGGGAACAAGCGGGCGAGCAGGCACCGCCCCGAACAGAGTTCGCCGACTGCAGGATCGGCGTGCAGTTGAAATCTCGGGGATGGACCGTCAAGGTGATCGTCGACCTTCGAGTTTGTGGTCACGAACGAACGGCCGGAGTGGTTGCGCACCGACTCTCAACACCGTTTAGGTTGACTCTCGTCGATCACCACGTCCGCGCACCAACTCGTTCAGTCCCTTGTCAAGTCTTGTTTGTTTGATGGAAGCTGACGGCAGATTCTGCACTTGTGCCTTTGAGAGCTTCCGCCGTTCGGGCATGTGTTTGTCGTGCAGAAGGAAAAGGGACTTACAAATCCGACTTCAGGCGGTACACACTTATTCAATTGTCGTCTTCACTCCTTCTGTTTGAAAGTGGTTTCATTCCCCGGCTTCATTTGTTTCGTTCATTTCTGCCTTCTTTCCTGCGGCCAGACGAATTCGAAGAAGGTGATCGTCGGGGAGCGAACGGAACGGCCGCCCGGAACGGGAGAGCAGACCGCCGCGTGCAGACGGCCGCCCGCAGCACGGAGTTTGTGCTCGAGCGTGATTCCTTTTCGGCGGTCGCTGTGGTCGCCGAATGTCGGGAATCGCGTCAGCAGGCGGCCGGCCGCCGAATTGTTTGCACACGAGCGAGTGCCTCGCTCCTTCGCCCCTCCGCTTCCACCCGCTTGCTCGCCGCTTTTGGACGTGAATTCGCGTGGCGGCAGGCGGCGGTCGGCGGGCGGGAGTGGAAGGAGGAAGTCGGCGAGTGATTAGCAGACGGCGAACACGGAAAGCAGTCTGCAACAACCGAGTTTCTGTTGGATTTTTCGCTCTTCTCTTCCTTTCCGAGTTTTGCTTTGATTTGGATCGAAATTCGTCGTCTTTTGCCTGCTCCTTCCCTCCTGACGATTAATTGCGTTATGTTTCTGTTTGACATCACTAATTCCTTCCACAACGTTCCACTTGCTGCAAATCGGATCAGTTTGCTTTCGCAAGCGTGGCCTGCTTGAAAGAGTGCAGCAGCAATTTGGTTAGGCGGACGGATCAGAACTCGGTTCGGCCGAACCCGCCCGCTGCGGCTCTTCAAACGAAAGGCGGATTTTTGCGCGTGTTCGCTGTTCCGAACAGCCGTTCGTCCCGCTCCCCACACACCCGGGTCGCTTCAATACGAAAGAGGGGTTAATGGGTGGTTGGGAGGTGGCTTTTGGTCCCCTCGCTTCAAACTCGAATGATCCCCTTCGGTCGGTCGTTGACGCCCGCACTTCTCGTGGGAATTCACGTTGTGTTGAGGGCCGAAAATGCGCGTGAAAACGGGCGGTTATTCGAAGTCGAAGGGCGCGCGCAATCCCAGCAGCCCCAATTATCCGACCGCTCCGGCCGCTACGCGTTCCGTAGTCCCCCGAGAACAAACCGTTCGCTCCCGCGCGCGTTCAAATCGCTTGTTCTCCCCCACTCGCCTGTCGGAAGCGAAGGGAGCGGAAGTTTCGAGTCGCCCGGCCGGCAGGAGTGCTCAAACAAACGCCCGTCTGGGCGTTCGTCGGAAGCGAACGGATGGGACGGGCGAAGGGGCGGGCGGTAGGCCGTTCCACTTCGACTCCGAAGCATGAGCAGAGTACTCGTGTGAGCACACTGTGCTCCGCTCCGACAGAAGCGAGCGAATGATGTGATCGTTTGTTTTGTTCTCCGGGTCCCCCATTTTTATCGCCGCTTTTCTCTGCACAAACACGAGCGTGGTTGGCGGCCCGCCTCCCTCCGAGTCGCGAGCGAAACGGGCGGGATTTCGATTGTCGTGGCCAAAAAGTCAACCGATCCTTCCGGTCGGCGATAAGCACGAGCGGGTGTGTCTTTTGATGATTCGAGGGGCTTTAAAAGCACGAATGGATTGTTGAAAATTTCGTGGCCTTTGGACATCGAGCAGCAAATTGGTGGGTAGGGAGGCGGGGGCTTCTAACCAGAGGCTCTCTCCTTTAGTAAGTTCTTTGCATCCACTTAATCTTTCCAATCAAAGCCAAAAGTAAAGCCAGAAAGCGGACTCGACAAATCTCCTTCCCGCATATCTCCTTAGGTCCCTTTGTACTTCAACCTCCTCCAATTGTCGTTGTAAAAGGGGGCAGGCAAACGACGGGGGAATCAAATTAGTGAGAGAAGGGCCGTTGAGGGGGCGACTTCTGATGTTCGAATTCGGGCGGGTGCTTTCTGCCGGCGGAATGTCCACCTGTCCGCCGAGTGTCGAGGTGGTATGATCGTTTTGGATTTTGGAAGGTCGCAGTACAATTCGGGCCATTTGACTCTCGCTTCCGTCTTTTCTTTCGTTTCTTCTTGTCGAAAACCTTGCGTGTCTTTACTGACTCTGCCGCTAGTTCACTTCTTTATCCTTCGATTCTTTGCAGAAATGTGCGCCGTCGCTACTCCCGAGTCCGTCCAGGCGATCCCGTCGCCGATGTCGTCGTGCAGCGGTTCGATGTGCGCCGAGAAGCCGCGTTGCCCGATTTGCGGGGACGTCAGCCACAACAAGCACTTTGGAGTGAGTCGATGATAGGAGAACTGTGTGTAATAAGCGCGCCTTTCAAGATTTGGTCGTGCAACGCCTGCAGCGCCTTCTTTCGGTAGGATCGACCAGCTGATCAACTGCCAACCTTATCTTTAGACGTACCATCTCGAAAAGCCGTCGGTACACGTGCGTGAAGGGAAAGGCGTGCTCGATCTCGTACGCCGACGCCCGCCACATCTGCCGTTACTGCCGCTTTGAGGTTCGAAATGCACTCTCTTCACTCCAACAGTCGATGTTTAGCGCTGCATCAAGCTCGGAATGAACATCCAATCGGTGTTCGTGCGCTCGACCGACGAGTACCGCCACTTCGACGCCGACTCCCCACTGCGGCAGATTCTGTTGGCTCAACGAGCGACCTTTGTGAATCGCTACGCGTCGCTTCTCAAGCACTACGGCAACGATCCGGTTAGTCCTCCATTCCACCTACCTCTCTCATGCCTCGTTTCGTTCAGTCCCGCGTGAAGATGGGCGCCGAATGCCCGTCGCTCTCCCGCACGGTCGTCATCGTGGCCTCGGAATTCTCTGTGCTCACCGAGTACCTCCTGACGTCCGGCTTCAAGGAGCTCGGGCTGACCGACCTCGAACTCCAAGCGCTGGCCAAATGCCTCTTCTACCCGTGGATGGCGTTCCACTCGATCATGGGCGTCTTGCGCAATGCGGGGCACAAGACTAACGGTTAGCCGTCTCACTTCCTATCATCTGACCGCACTTCCTGTTTGTAGTCGCCTACTTTCCTGGACGAATCGCACGTGCGGTGCACGGACGAGGCGATCGCCCAGTACGTGCGCATGTTGCCCAACCTGCTGGACTACCGGACGGTTCAAATGTGAGCAGAAAGAAGTGGAGAATGCGGGAATAAGCGGCTTCTTTGCAGTGCCACCACCCACTTCTTCAAAAACTCCCTGGACATGGCCACGCAGTTGCATTCGCAAC
This sequence comes from Aphelenchoides fujianensis, assembly GCA_024699865.1. Taxonomy (NCBI): domain Eukaryota; kingdom Metazoa; phylum Nematoda; class Chromadorea; order Rhabditida; family Aphelenchoididae; genus Aphelenchoides; species Aphelenchoides fujianensis. The sequence goes on from JAMPIO010000214.1 coordinate 13,681, forward strand.
GGATGGACGAGTCGGAGCACTCTGCAATGCACGTCCACTCCTCTTCTTCTTTCGTTCCTCCTCCTCTTCCTTTAGGTTCCACATCTTCGCTTTGCGCATCGCCTCGCGGATGTTCCCGCAGAAGAAGGCGTTGGACGAGATGATCAACACGATCTTCTCGCACCTGACTCGCCATTTTGAAAAGAACTACGATTCGGTGCCCGTCCGGCTCGGCAACATGATCCTCATGTTCTCCATCCTTGAAGTAAGCAGCTCGATTGGGGGATCCATTTGAATCCTGGCTTAATTGCAGCGAGCGACGACCACACTGTCCGGAATACGTGAACGTTTTGTACCTGAACGGCTATAACCCGGTGGCCTCGCAGCTGGTCGCTTGCCAGTCCAATTGATTCGGTTCTTCTTGCGCACCACCATCCTGTACATAACCTTCTCTTGCATTTGTGTCCGGTCGAATGTAAATACTCTACGAGCATTCCTTGCGGTTGTTGCGGTACTGTGTCGAGAAATAAACGTGTTCCTTCCATTCGAAGCTGGTTGTGTGCCAATCGAGAAGGTCGAACGAATCTGTTCAATTGCAGACAGATCGTTCGATTGCCACGTGCCAGTCATGTGTTCTTCTTCGAGAACAGCCCAGAAGTGATCACCATAGCGGTTCATCTCTTGTGACCTCCAATCTACGGTAGTCGCTTTGGACTTGTGATCCCACTGCTTTGTTCCCTTCTCACCACTCACTGCGACTTCGAGCGGCAGGTGGGCAAACGGAGCGAGCGAATTGGGACCGAAATTAGGCGGCCGGAACAAACGGATCACCAGTGCGGCGGCGGAAACAAAGGGAACACTCGGTGAGGGGCGGCTGACGTTTTTTCGTCGGAGCACGGCCGCGAGATCACGGAGCAAAGCGGGCGGCGGTTAAAAAAGAACTCGCTTGCGCAAACAGCGGAGCACGAAAATTGGAGGGCGAACGGGAGTGACATCACCTGAAAGATCGCGCTCGATGGATCGATTGATCGTGGCGGGGGACGTTCTCGATGAAACGAAGACGAAGAAGGCGGCGATTCGGTTTGCCGTCGAAGAGTGGCGCCCGCGGGCACGTTCGCGTCGCCCGGTTTCTCGCCGCCCGCCCGTCGCCGCTCGTCGGCTTTCGGATTGCAAGGAAGAAGTGATGGGGGGAAGACGAGAAACTGGAATCTCTGCCGCAAAATCCCGCCTGCCCGCTCGTCTTCTTCACGCCCACGAACAAAATCGAAGCGGACATCCGATCACTCGTTTGGTCATTCGGGGGCGAATCGAAGGCCGTCCGCCCACCCGCCAGTCGCTTCTTTTCGTTTGTTGATTGCGGAGGTCAGCGGGCTTTGTTTATTTCGGCCCTGCTTTCGTTGAAGCGAACGTGAACTTTCGGCCGTTCCCATCCGCTGGTCCAAACAATCGAAGAGCGGGAGAAAAGCCGCTGCAAACCGCTCGATCGCCGCTTGCTTCGCTTTCTTTCCGATCTCGCCCGAAAATGCCCGTTCGAACGGCGAGTCGGCACTCGAAAATCGATGCCGCCGATTCCGTCCGTTCGGGGCGATCCGCTCGGTGGGCCGCCGCGGCCGGCCGCTCACTTTCGTTCGCATTTGTCATCGTTTTCTCTCCGTTTCGTCGTTCAATCCACTCACCTTCCGTCCTCGCTTTCAGCCGCCGCACCCAAGATGATCTCGACCTTGCGCCGGGCCGTGAAGAACCCGAAATACTCGCAAATTGCGGTGAAGACGCGCGAAGCGACAAGGTATTTCCGCTTTCCATCGATTTCTCCTCCGATTCCTCTCCGTTCGTTCAGCAACGCGCCCGCCCTGCCGACGGGCGATGAGCTGAAGTTCCTGGCGGCCCAGACGCGCGACTTCGCTTCGCTTTCCGGAGGTCATGTGCATCCTGTGGAAGCGGTCGGTTCTCCCATTCCCCGTTTAATCGATTGATCGATTGATTCTTTAGGCTGTGCGACCCGCCCAAGATGCTGGCGGCACGTTTACAAATCCCTGATCGTTCTGGAGTTCCTCCTGCTGCACGGCAACCCGTGGGTGGCCGATCAGGCCAACGGGAACGTCCTGATCCTCAACCGTCTGGCGAACTTCCAGTTCTTCGAGGGCGCCGTCGACCATGGGCTGGTGGTGCGCGAGGCGGTCGGCCGCATCCTGAAGCTGCTCGCCGATCCCGCCCAGCTGAAGGAGGAGCGCGAGAAGGCGGCGGCCATCCGCGCCCGTTACACCTCGACGAGCAGCGCGACGTCGAAGGCGGCGGAGATCAAGCCGGCCGACCGCGCCAAAGGTTCGCCTTTCGATCTCCTTTCTTCCGTTCACTTCCTCGCTTGCAGGCCGCCGCTCCGAACTGCTGGACGCCGCGCCAAAGACGGCCGGCCGACGAGGAGGCGGCGCTGCAGATCGCGTTGGCTTTGTCGCGCGAGACCGCCGTCCAGCAGACGGTCAGCCGGCAGTCGGTGGGCGACGGGACGGTGCACTTGGAGGCGGACTACTCGTACCACGTCCATCAGACGGCCGTCTTCCCGCCGCCGCCGTCCACTCCGGCCGCCCACCAACCGTTGACCGTCGAGACGCACTTCCCGGTGAGTTCTCGAGAGTCTCCGCTCACTTCTCCCTTCGGATTGCAGCCGCCCACGACGCCGGCGATGCCGCAGATCACGGCCGAGCTGATCGACGTGTTCGACTCGCTGCCGCCGGCCGCGCCGCCGCCCTCCGCCGGCCTGGACGCCGCCGATCCGTTCGAGTTGGCGGCCGACTTCCGCGCGCCTCCGACCGCCTTCACGGCGTCCACTCCGCTGCCGGCCGCCGCCCACCGCGTCCAGCAGCCGGCCGGCGACTGGAATCCGTTCGCGTTCGGCCCCACCGGCGGTCACTTCGCCTTCCCGCCGACCCCGCAGCCGAATCCGTTCTTCTCGCACACGTCCGCCGTCTGATCGAATGGTCGGATTCTCTCGCCTTCTCGCTCGCTGTACTTCTTTCTGGTCACTCGCTCCCAACTCTTGTCACTCCATCGCCGTCCCAACTGTTCCAATCGTTCGCAGATTTCCGCTCACTTGTTTGTGCCATTGATTCCAAGTAAACACTTGCGTTCTACTCACTCGAAAGAAAAGTGTGGGAAGTGGTCTCTGCTCGTTGCTCACGAGTCCTTCGGTTCGTTGCCAAGTGAACACAATGGGCGACCGGAGATTAGCCGGCTGTTTTGCACAAAGCGGAGCAAAACGGCGGGTTTTCTGCAGAGACGACCATTGGCCATAGACCGTCGTTCATGGTTCGGCCGACCAAAGATGGATGCTGTAGAGGTGTTTATTGGAGTGCAAGTAGGTACAAATACGTTTGATAGAAAGGAAGTGCGGTCACGGGTTTTATTCAATGGAGGAGTTCGGAGAACAACGAGCAAGAGTGAGCAATTCCCTCTTACAGCTGTCCGAACGGCTGCTGGCCGGGGAGTCCGTTGGGTTGGGCGCCGAATTGGCCGTTCGGTTGGCCGAACGCACCGGGCTGGCCGCCGATCTGCCCGCCGAACTGGAGGCCGCCGAACGGAGCCGCCGGGTTCACTTGACCGTTGGGGAGGGCGCCCGGTTGCTGTCCGGGGAACTGCGGCTGTTGGCCGAAGGGCTGGCCGGGGATGCCGCCGAAGCCCTGCTGCTGCAGCTGCTGTTGGTTGCGCTGCTCATCCTCGGGATTCCGCTTGTTTCGCTGCGCGTCCAGCGGGTTGGCGGCGTTCCAGTCGGGTTGGCCGCCGAACTGATCGCGGTGCGCGTCGTCCTGGCCGGCCGGCTGGCCGAACGGCGGGAGCGGCTGGCCGTCGTGCGGGAGCTCCGGCTGCTCGTTGAGCTGCGAGGACTGGTCGAGGGACTGCGAGTCGCCGCCGCTCTGGCTGTTGTGGCGGCGGAAGCGGCCTCCGTGCTTCTGCCCGTCCGCCGGCTGTCCGCCGACCTGCCCGCCGGCTTGTTGGCCGCCGACGACCGCTTGCGGGTTGCCGAGCGGCGGCAGACCTCCGACACCTCCGACTTGCGGAGCACCGGGCTGTTGGCCGCCTTGCGCGGAGGGAATTCCCTGCTGCGGCACTTGCGGCTGCCCGCCGACCTGCGGCAGAGCGGGAGCCCCCTGCGGCAGCTGCTGTTGATGCTGCTGCTCGCTGGAGTGGGAGCCGCCCGGCTGTTGGCGCTTCACGCGGTGGTCCTCGGGCTCTTTCGGCGCTTTCGGCTCCTTCGGCTTCTGCTCGCCGGGCTTCGGGACGGCGGCCGGCGGGGCGTTCTCCAGGGCGTGGGCTGAAAGAAAGAAGGGCATTTGATCACTTTTTCTTCCTGTTAGCTTACCGGTGAGGCCGACGATCAGGGCGAAGACCACAAATCGCTTCATTTCGTTCGCAAGTGGGAGGAGGAGTGGCTGATGGGAGGAAGAGGCAACGGAAGCCGATGAAGTTCGGGGGACGACCTTCGGCTTTTATACCGCCGAATCTGCCCGACCGATCACCCAACGATTAATCCGTTCGACGCCGCCCCGCCCGCCCGCCCGCTTGCGGAATCCCCCGCCCATTAGCCGGCCGAGCGACCGAACGGTGAAGTTTGGTCGAAAATTGGGTGGTGGGAGCGGGGGATTCGCGAAAACACCCGGCCGCTCGGGAGTTCTCGTCGCACACGGACGGCAATAACAAGAAGCAGACAAACGAGAGCCGACCGGTCGGTCGGTGTTTAATCCTCCACCTTTGTTGTTCGCAGGTAATTCGCGGTGGTGTTGATTACTCCGCACTTTCTCCCACGAACCAAAACAAGCACAAGAGAAGACATGAAAGAACGGAGATCAACCGGAAGCTTGATGCAAGAGTGAGAGAGTTTGCGAGTGCATTCTGTTCACGTGGTCCTGCTCATTGGTTGCTAGTTGTCTAATGATCTTTCCATTAATTCCCCTGACATGAAAGGGCGTTCTCCGAACCTCCGGTCGTCGTTTGTTCCCGTTCGAACGCGGAAGTCGGCCGCGGGATTCACCGAACAGATGAGTCGGCCGGCCGCGACCGATCGAAGATCCCGACTGTCGCCAGCACCGTTCTGCATCGTTGTTACTCACTCGTCGTCGCTCAAAGAACGGATTAATCGGGATCACTCTCGAACGATCGAACGGGAGGATGAGTGGGTTGCTCGTCCGTTTGCTCGCGATCGCCCGTCGGAACACTCGTTCCAGATCATTCGCGGAAACAAAGGCTGGAGTTCAATTCAAGGGGTCTACGTAGCGGCGATGCAAGAAGGAACGAGATGTGATAATTCGAGCGACTTGAGCAAACAATCTAATTGCGTTATGTAACGTTTTTGTGAGCATAGATCTTTTTGCTATGTCTTTGATGACAGCGGCAAACGGAAAAACGATTGGGTAGGAGTGCCCCCAAACTCTTAAGAAGCAATCAAAAGACCGAGTGGGGACATAACGAAGATCAATCGCCCACGGCTCACTCACTCATCGCCATGAGTCAACGCGTCCCGCTTTCATCGAAAGACACTCCCGTTTGCCAGCCCACGCACTGATCGGCAGCAGTGGCCGCGAACAAACACCGGCCCGCACAAGCAATTAACGGAGAGGAAGGCGCCTGGCTGATAACCAGAAATAGGGCATCAACTTGCGTTAATTAATTGCTGATAGCCGTCTTCTGTTCGAATAAAAGAAGCTTGTTGTCCTCGCTGTTCTTCAATCTTCTCTGCCCGTCCGATTGCAACGAAATGCGTTCGCTCGCCACTGCCGTCCTCCTCCTGCTGCTCGCCGAGTCGGCCGTCGCCTCCGTGTACCTGAAACGCGACCGGCAGCCGAAGGAAGCGGGCGCCTTCGCGAAGCAAACGGCCGTCGAGGAGAAGCCGAAGAAGGACGACGGGAAGCTGTTCAAAGCGTCCAACGATTGGTACTACGCCGTCGACCTCGTGGGCTCGGTCTCCAGCAACACGTTCTCGTGCCTCAAGTCCAACGGAGTGTCCACCATCTTTGCCCGAATTTATTCCGGCAGCAATGGCGGGCAGACAGATACTTCCGGTGTGCAGAACGCGATCACCGCTTACAACAGTGAGCAAAAGGTTAAAGGATTTTATTTAATCTTCTTGTAGCCGGGCTGAACATCGAAGCGTTCATCCAGCCGTCGCCGAGCAGCTCGAAGACCGGCGGCCAGCAGTTCAACGAGGCCTACAACTACGCCACGGGCCAAGGCCTCCGGCTCTCCCGCGTGTGGCTCACCGTCCAGTGAGTTCTCTTCGCACTTTATTCACTCACTTCTTTTTGTGTGTGCAGCTCGCCGATCGACTGGGGCTCGTACTCGTACTCCAACGTGAACTTTATCCAGTCGGTCATCTCGGCCGCTAATGTGAGTCCCTTCAATTACTTTCTGGTTGATTGCTCATCGTTTTGCAGAATGCGGGCGTCCAAATCGCGATCTACACCAACTGGTACGATTGGGACCAGATCACGGCCAGCTCGACCTCGATTGCGTCCAACACTCAGCTCTGGTTTGTTTCTCGTTGATTTGCGGTGAACTGATTGTTTTCTCTTTCAGGTACTGGTACGTATTTCTCCTTCCAGTTCATCTTTGATCTCACCTTTGAACTGTAGGAATGCGAACGGCTACGGATCGCGAGCCGAGGGATACGGCGATTTCTCCGACTTCTTCTCATTCGGAAACTTCCGCTCGGCGACCATCAAGCAGTACGGCCTAGGCGAGTCGATCTGCAGCACGACTGTGAACGTGAACACGTACCCCGTGAACGGCTTGAAGGCCGCCAACTCGATCGACGCGGAAATCGTTGCGAAATCTCAACAAAAGCAGTGAGCGGGCGAAAAGGAAGCGATCGTCCAGTCGGTCGATGCATTCTGATTTCTTTTTTAAATAAATTGCTTCCACGCACTTCGTAGAACAACGCAAAGACAAGTTGCAAGACCGGTAAATCGTTTCCCTCAACTGTTTGTTTGCCAGAACGAGTGCGCGTTTATGGCAACAATAAGAACATTCATCGAAAAGAGCGGGCTGAACAGACATCCGTGGAATCAAACGATGTTCGCTTTTTCGACGGGCGTCTTCTCTTCGTATTCGGGCGGGGGCTCGTTGATCGGCACGCTCACGGCGTCGTGCTTCTCCGCGGCGATTGCCAACGGGCGCTCCGGACGAATCACGACCTCCGGTTCGCCGGCCAGCCCAGGAACGACGATCGGACCGCCTAGTTGAACCAAACGGAGGAACTGCGCGCGCTTCTCGTCGCTCAGCTCCCACTTCTCGCACCGGCTTCGCATTTGAGCGACCAACGGGCGGAGAGCGCCGCTCATTTGCGGGTCCTCGGCGGCGAGGGCTTCGAGGTCGTGGATCCAGCAGCTGGTCGTGAAGAAGTCGTCCACTTGCGCGGCTGCCAGCTTCTCTCTCAACTGGGTCGCACCGCGTGCGGATTTCTCCGAAAGGCGGCGGCGTTGATGAAGAAGTTCGAAGACCGCGTGAGCGTCGGCTCTGGTGGGTTGGCGACCGTTGAGAGCGTTCGCTTCTTGCACACGAACGATGAATTCTTCGTACTGGAACGAAAGAAGCGATTAAGGCGCCCTAATCGATCGCAATACCTTCTTGACTTCTTGTTTGAACGCGCGCAAGATGAGCAGTGCGGTCAGTTCGTTCAGCAGGAAGTAGAGGCCGTACGAGAAGAATTGTTTGCGAGCGAACAGCCCCGAAATGACCACCGCAACGCACCAGAGAACAACCCAAGCGCATAGGAAGCGCGCGTTTGCGGCGGGAGCCGCCATTAACTTCCATCTGTTGCCCTTCGAACTGCTCTCAATTGCTGTCAACGCCCGCAGTGTGTAGAGAAATGAGATGAACGCCAGCAGATAGGAGCCCTGCAAAGTTGTGTCGTCCTGAACGAAGACAGGAATGAACACAACGATTGAAAGCCGTCAGAACACACCTTCTGATTTTCCATCGTTTTCCATTCGTCCGACGAATTCCACACAAACAATCCCGCGTGCCCGGCGAGTAGTAGGACAGCACAACCGTAAAGCATTTTGGTACCCATTTCGACTGCAATACGAGGGAGTGAAACTTAAATAGAAATGGGCAATTGCAAAAGCTGCTCGGCAGCAGATAATCAAAGCCGGCATTTCAGTCAATCGCCATCGTTGCACGTCGCCGACACACGATTCACGTCATCATCCAGATGTTCACTCCGTTCTCAAAACATCTTCGCGTCTACCAACAAAACGAACTAATGGCCAGCTCGACGTGGACGTCCGTTTTTGTTTCCGCGCGTGATCGTTCACCGAAACAACAAACGAATAAATCGGTCCGCTGTCCGTTTGGGACGGAAAGAAACGAGCGACGTCGCGAGCCACCGCTCGCTTTCGTCCGTGCGTTCGGCGAACCTCCCGCTTTCAAAGAACCCCCGCTTTACACTCGAACAGCGCCTTTCCGTCGTGGTCAATCAGAGCGAGCCCGCCAAGGCCGCTCTTTCTTGGAACCAACCGTCAAAAGAAAGGAGTGTAACGACGTTCATTCCCGTAGAAAGAGGAGTGCACACTAGAGACACAGCGACCAGTTCCTTTCTTACAAGTGTTGATTCATCAGAAATGAGAAAAGCCTGCGGATTTATTGGAACACGAGGAATATTGAGTGAAGCGAACAGTAGTGAGCAGAAATGTCGCACAATCAGACGACGTTGTCCGTCTTCTTCTCCTCGTACTCGGGCGGCGGCTCGTCGAAGTGGGCACTCGCAGCCTGTTGCTTCTTGTGAACAATCTTCAAAGGGATTTCCTTGCGCACTTCGATCTCCATTCGGCCGTCCGGTCCGGACACCACACCCTCACCGCCGCACTGAACCAATCGACGGAATCGAGCCCGTTCCACTTCGGTCAGGGCGTACTTCTCGCAACGAGCGTGCATTCGGGCGATCAGCAGGTGGAGCGAGGCGGCCATTTTGGGCTCTTTGGTCGCAAGGACGTTGCGGAAACCCTCCAGCTCGTAGATCCAGCAGCCGATCGTGAAGAAGTCGTCCGCGTGCCAGGCGTCCAGCTTCTCGCGGCAGCTCACGTCCCAAACGGTCGGCGGCGAGAGGTGGCGGCGGTGGTTGAGGAGTTCAAAGACGGCATGAGCGTCGGCTTCCGTCAACTTGTGGCCGGTGAGAACGTTTGCTTCAAGAGTGCGGTCGATGAACTTCTCGTACTGAAACGAGCATGAATTGAATGCAACGGTTCGATTGTAGCACCTACTTTTTTCACTTCGCTCTTGAACGCGAACAGCATGAAGCCGGTGGCCGCTCCGTTCAGCAGGAAGTAGGCGGCAAACGAGAAGAACCACTGCGCGGCGGCAATCGTCGACACGAGGGCGGCCGCGAGCCAAATGAAGACGACCCAGCGAAGAAGCGCGCGCAGCCCTCATGCCACTCCATCATCCGCCAGTCGTTGCCCCTTCGAGTGCTCACAATCCCGCCGATCACGAGCAGGCCGTAGAGGCCCGAGCAAAATACGAGCAAGGCGGACCATCCCAACGCGGAGTGTTCCTGCAAACAGAAAACGATGATAGCCAATGGCTCGTGCCGACATTGAACTCACGTTCTTCATGACCATCTGCAAATATTCGTTCGACATGTTCCAGTGGTACAGTCCCAAGTGCGCAAACAGCAGCAGGAGGATGCAGTAGACGAGCGCTAGTCCGGCACCCATTTCGTCTGAAATGAAGTGAGTAAAAAGAAAGAGTGGAGCGCGAAAGCCCTTTGAACGCGAGTGTGAAAACGAGAGCGGCGGTTTAAATCGAGCCCACTGTTTATCGACGGCGATCGTCGTGTCACGGGACAACGTCCAACGGGCAGCACGGCCCGCTTCGTCTGAAACGCGATCTCTTGGCCGCACCGATGAATCAGCCGAGTGAACGGCCGGACCGAAGATCTGCAGCCAATGACCTCGTTTGGCCGTCGCTGCTCGAATAAACTAAAGAGTATTTGTGCGAACCTCGAATGAATCATCGGTGGTGATCGTTCGTGTCGTTTAAACAAAGCGGTTTTGGTTTTTTGGGCACGGCCGAATGTGAGCAGAAAGCAGTGGCATCAGTTCGCCGTTTGATCTCCTTTCTCTGTCGTTGCTCAGTGGCGTTTATTAGAGAGAAAACAACGTTTGTTCTGACTAATCTCTTCGATTTTCACATCACAATCCGTAAAAGAAACTCATTACAGCACGGACTCTCCCATGGAACTCGTCGATTACCGATCACGCGTTTCTAGCGTCCCCGACCTTCAGGGAGAAGCTGCCTGAACACGAAAAGAGCTTGTTTATCGTTATGAACAAATGACAATAAATGGTTGGGAGCTTTGGCTTTAGTAACCCGCTCAAACATGATTACACGGACAGCAGTCGAAAGGAGGATTTCAAACGGCTTCGCCGAGCTCCGGCATGCTGGTCGTCGTGTACGGCGGCGGGGCCTCGCCGTCGGGCGGCGGCAGGAGGAAGTCGGCGGACGAGTGCGGGCGATCGGCCGCCAAAACCGCCGCGTACGAGGGGACCCGCAGACGCCCGTCTGCTCTCGTCGATTGAGCGCAAAGCCACTCGGATTGCTGCGGAGTTGGAATCGCTTCATTTTGTTCGTCCTGCGCGCTTAGCTCTTCGAGCAGCGGCTCCGCTAGAGCGAGCTCGCGATAGCGCCGGCGCTCGTTCGGCTCCAGCACGTAGAGGCGCGAGCGGTCGGCCATCTCGTCGCGAATGCGGCCGACCGTGCGGAAGAGACGTTCGGGATCGCCGCTCTCTTTCGCTAAGCGCAGTTGGTGCATCCAGCGTTGCAGGTGGAAGAAATCGTCCGCGTGCGCGGCCTTCACACGTCCGTCGTCCAACTCGCCGCCTCGACCGCGACGGGCGGGCGCGTTCACCCGCCGGTGGTGCACTTGGAGCTCGTAGGCCGTCCGTGTCTGTTCGACATTCAACTGGCGGCCACGACGAGCCGACTCGACTCGAATGTTCTCCAGGTGGTCAACGTACTGAAAACTAAGGTTTCCATTAGAACCGCCCACTCTCCTCTCCGCTTACTTCCTCTTGTTGGACGACGAACGAGAGCGGGCCGAGGGCCGTCACGAGGACGTTGCAGAGGAGCGGTCCGGAAATGCTGAAGAAATAGTGGAAAGCCAACACGCCGCCCACGACCGCGCCGAGCAGCCAGCCGACCAGCAGGACGAACAGAAAGCAATTCCACGAGGCGATCCTCTCCACCGAGTTGTTCACAAACACGCCGCCCTTTCGGCTCAGTTCGTGCAGCACACTCCCAAGAATGATGACGTAGATTGGTGAGAGCGACGAGACGATCACGGCCGCTATTCGTCGCTTCTCGTCCGTAGGACCCTAGAGAAAGATTAAAGGTAGTAAAGAAAGGGAGTGGCTACCTTGTAGTAATCTTTGCCGTTGTCCCACGTCGCCAAAGAAACCACAATCATGAGCAGCTGGGCGACGCAGATCCATGCGCAAGGAGCGATGCACGTCTTACCGCCCATCCAGCTATATTCTGCACAAAACGGTCTCTGAACGAATGAGTAATCAAGTGGGCAGGGGACTAATTGAAGGTGAAAGAACGACCTCTCAACGCGAGCACCGAGTTTCCGTACAAGCTCGAGAATTTCCCCGCCGGCTTGCCGCCCCAAACTCCCTTTTTTCTCGTCAAAAAGGCCCCGAAAAGAGCAACCGAACGGAGAAAGAGAGCGTAAAAGCGACCCGACGGACCGCTTTTATCTCCCGCTGGCCGCTTTTTCGTTCGCCGGCCGGCCGGCCAGCGGCTCGCCGTTTGCGAAATTCGGACGTCACAGCGACGTTGTTGCCCGCCGCCGCACGAGCCGCTCTCCGCTCGGCGGCTCTCGGATGACGACACGAGAGCGGAGAGGAATGAGGAAACAACGTTACCAACTGCTTCTATTTGCGTCCGGTGAGTAATCGCTCGTTGTTTCGACATGCAATGACTACTTGATTTATGCAGACAGAGATCGCTACAGAGAAGTCGATAGAAGAAACACGTTACAAGGAACTCGTTCATTGCACGGCGAATCACTCGTCGTCCTCGTCGGTCCTCCTGTCGTCTTCTCTTCTTTCTTGCGATCGCTGCTGCGAGTCCTCGTCCTTGAGCAGCGGGTCCCGCTCGACGTAAGCGGGCGGCGGCGTTTCGGCGTTGAAGCGGGAGGAAGACGGCGGGACGACCACGAACGGTGCGGGTGGCTGAACGACGAGAAATTAGTAAGTAAGCGGCGGAAGACGGTACAAACCATTGGTGGATGGTTGGATAGTTCGTGTGCGCTTAACTGCTGAGCAAACTGCTTGAATCGTCGCTTCTCGTCGTCTCGCAACGACGATCCCTCCAGTTGGTTGCGCATTCCGGTGAGCAGCCGGTCGAGCGACTCGACGGCCGCCGGATCGAAGGCAAGGGCGCGCGTCCGCTGGCCTTCGAGCACGTGCACCCATTGGGTGAGTTGCACGAACTGCAGGACGTTCGTTGCCTTCAACAGGAGTGCGGATCGCTGTGGAAAGGGCTCCTCCTTGTGGCCGGCCGTTCGGAGCATTCGTGAGAACTCGGCGTGTTGGAAGGCCGTTCGGAGGTCCTCTTCGCTCAACTCCCGTCCGCTCTCGTCCTGCGCGCGTTCGACGAACTCCAGGTACTGCAAACAGAACTAAGTAATGAAACGATCGATTGCTCGCTCGTCCCACCCTCTTCTTCTGCAGTTTGAGCGAAACCTCGATGATGATCGTCGCGCACAGCTGCCCGACCAGTTGCAGAACGTGCGGGTCGAGGGTCAAACGAGTGAAGAACAGCGTTTGGCCCAACGTGAACCCGATGACCACCGACGAGAGCCAGAGCATTGCTCTAACGGCGCGGTACTTGCGCAGGTTCGAGTGCATAAAGAAGCCGCCATCTCGGTTGAACCACTCTGAATCATTCACTTCTTTAAATCATTTTAACTCGCCGCCTACCGCTCATGCATACGAGCAGCAGCGTGTAGCCGACCGCCGCCCACGCCATCGTCAGTTGAGTGCGTCTTCTTTTCTGTAACTCAAAAGAATGAAAAGCAACATTGAAATAAAGGAACCTTGGCGTCGAACTCCATCACGTCTTCGTAAATATGCCTCGTTTCACCCTTGACGGTCGGCTCAACGGTCTTGTTCCGGCTGTCGCACAACCGGTCGAGCGCCTGTTTCTGCTTTGGAGTGAATCCCTCCGCCGGGTCGGGGAAGCAGAACGGACACGTGGGTTGTTCCTGCAAGCAAAAGAGCTTCTAATCGATTAGAAGTCATCGCAAACCATCTCCTTCTTGGCGAGTTCGGTCATCCGCTGGTCCGCGCGCAGAACGTACAGCAGAAGGCCCACTTCGGCCATCAGAATGACGCTCAACAGGATCCCGCATCCGCGAGGCTCCAGCAGCTTCATTCCGGACGACCTTTTGCTCGTTTCGGCCTGCAGGGCACGACTGTTGGTGGAAGAAACCGGACGAGAAGACGGTCGATAATGCCGATGAAGCGAGTTCGACTCGGAGCTAGAAGGCGACTGGGAATTTCGATTGTTCGCCGCCACAATCATCATCATCATTGCGCCGCCTGCCGCCGCCATAAACACACGATCGAAAACAACGAAAATTGGTCGAAATTCGCGAAAAAGCGACGACTTTCAACCGGCGGCAGGCCCAACGGAAAAATGTGCTCGCGGCCCGCCTGTCGGCCGTCCCGCTCGTCCGCTTTCGCTCCGGCGGCCGCCCGGGATCCCGAAAGACACGTGCCGCCGGCCGGTCGTCCGTCGGGGCAAAAGAGCGAGAGAGACGGGCAGAGCCTTGGAACGACTGAAAATCGGGAGAAATGAGCTTTTTCTCACTTTTTCTCTACGTTTTCGAATGCCTTTGGTGGTCGTTTATTGCAAAAGAAGTTTGTGGATGGATCGATGCTCGACAATACCTTGGTAAACCAAGTAGTTCCACTGTTTACCATGGGCTCTGCTAACTCAAAGCAATGCACATCGCTCGCTTTCCGCTTGCTTTCGCTCAAAAAAGGTTCCCGTCAGCAAGAAGAGCGCTGCCCTGCGAAAACTTTCGGCTCGTCTTTTTTGGAGCGGAACGACTGGAGTGCAATTGGGAGTTGACGTCACGTGACGCGCTCAATGGAGTGAAGAAACTTTTGCAAACGGGCGTTGTGAAATCCCGAACGTAACGCTCTATCGAAATAAACAATCGCGCAAAGGAGAACAAAAGACAGTGAAAGGCGCTTGCAATTATCTGGATTGATACGCTTGCGAACACCAACAACACCGTAGATCGAGTAGCTTCTTGCAAAGCCACAGAAAGTTCAAACGGTCGAGTCCACGAGTGCGAACTCCCCGGAGACCACAGATTGCGGCCGTCCGAACGAAAATTGGCGGCCGCGCTTTGCTTTTTGGAAGGCGGGATTTCCTTCAAAAAAGCGAGGAGATTTCCGCTTCCCTGCAGTTTGCGGCCGCTTCTTTCCGTTCGTCCCCGCTCCGCACTCAATTGAACGCGCGTTTTTGCAGGTCGACCAATGGGAATGCACGTGAAATCTTCAGTTTTCTTGTTCCTCGCATTCATCGTCTTCCTGGCGCAAGTGTGCATTTCTGTCTTTACCGTCACGTTCGTTTCAAGCGCTTGCTGTTGCAATTGATGCGCATTGCTTTCAGCAAGTGGTTCGACATGAAGCACTCCAAACTGCTCAAAGTAAACACTCCGCTTTACTCATCCCTTCAATCCCGTTGCAGCCAAAAGAACGAACGCTGCAGATGATCGGGCTGGTGTTGATGGTCGTCTCGCTCATCTACAACGCCATCCTCGGGAGTTTCATGCAGAAGCGGGCGTCCCGGTCGGGCTTCTTCTCCCAATCGTCCGAACTGAACGAACGGCGAATGCGGGCGGTCGCCAGCTCGCTGCTGGGCTTCTGGCTGGCGCTCTTCTTCCTCTCGCTCCTGTTCGCTTCGGATTACTTTTGGAACATCGGCTGCTTGCTGCTCACAAATGCGGCCGTTACGGGAATCCTCCTGCTGCACATTCGGGCGATCGGCTACGAGGTTCGTTTGCTGCAGAAGGGTTGGTGATTGATCGTTGATTGCAGCGCCCCTCCGACGTTCCGTCGATCAAAAGCGGCCAGTCGGTGAGCTCGCTGGGCATCCCGCCCGCCTGACCTCGACCGACAATTCAGGACCACTTTCTTCTTTCGTTCCACTGGGCATCACCTCCCCTTTTCTCCACCGTCCGCCTTGTTTACTCGTCGCCTTTTCGGAGTGTTTTAATCGAAAACACGTACCGTTTTCTTGTGCTCTTAACCGCGTTCATCAATTACCGGCGAATTGAAACGACTTCACACGCACTCACTCTTCGGTTTCGTTACACACTCGGTGCGGTTAATTCGAAGCGGAAAGACGACGGGCGCCGCACGGGGGGCTCAGGAGTTCATCACACGAAGCACGTAGTTCGGAAGACCGCCCGCCCGCTCGCTTCTTGCAGACGGGCGGGTGCTGCAAACCGAAGACCAACGAGCAACACGGCCGGCCGGTTGGCTCGTCACTCCGCTCGCTTCTCGTCGGTTATCGCCGCTGCTTGACAAGAAATCAATCCTCTTTCTTGCGGATGAATCGCCTTCGAATTCGAAAGTTCTGTCCGTTCGCTTGAACGAACGAACGGAGTGCTTCGAAAGATCACGGCCGCCGGCTCCACTTCGGTGCTCCCGCCCGCCCGCTCTGCGGCTCGTGATTTCGATCGATCGGCCGGTCGGCCCGCCTTCTTTGCGCTCGTGTCCGCGAGGGTGTTCTTTCGATTCGCCTCCCCCTTTGCGGTCTTCTTTGCGGCGGCGGTTCGTTTGCACAACAATCCGCTCGGGGGTTTTCCGGGAACGCGGCGGCTGATAGCGAACGTGCGGGAACGTGCCCGCCCGCACGCCAACGATCGACGGGAGTCGGCGGCCCGTTTTAAGCGGAGGAGTTGGAGGTGGAGGGTCATCAATCAATCAGCGTTCACTCGACTGCACACGTCCCGTCTTCGTTTCCGCTGCGTCGTTCTACAGTTGACCCCACCGCAGAGTCCGCCGTCACTTCGCTCCGCGTCCACCGTAATCAAGCGAACAGCCTGCAGCAATGTTCCTGCGGATTCTCCTCGCAATTCTCCTCATTGTTGTCCTCAAGTACGTCCGAGCGCTCGTCCGCTTCCTCGCCCACGTCCAAAAGCAACGACGGGCCACCGAGAAGATGGCCGGACCGGAGAGTCTGCCGCTCATCGGCTGCATCCACAAGATGCCCACCAATCACGCGGGTAGGCCCCTCTGTTTCTAGGACTCTTATTCGATCCGTCGTTGTAGAGTTGCTTCAATGGTTGGTGGCCGAGTCACACAAAGCACTCGAGCGCGGCGATTCCTGCCTCAAAATTTGGTTCGGCCCCAAGCTCGTAGTTATTCCGTTGGAGAACGACTCCGTTCGGGTACTCACTCTTCGTTCATCACTCCTTTTTACCCCGTTTCGTTAGGCGATCACTTCGAGTGCTGTGGAGACGGTGAAGGGCGAGGACTACGAGTTCTTCAAGCAGTGGCTGGGCAACTCGATTCTCCTCGGTTCCGGCGAGCGCTGGCATCGGATGCGCCGACTGATCACCCCAGCGTTCCATTTCGCGAAGGTAAATCATCGTGGGTTGATGCACTAGACATCGAACAAGAAGGAACCAACTTGTTTGAACTGCTTTATTTCGACATTGCAGATCGAGGAGTACGTGGAGGCGATGGATCTGCACACACGAGTGAGCACTTCCACTACCTACTTTCACTTCACTCGTTTTTCTGCAGAAAATGATCGACCTGCTGCTGAGGCGGTCGGCGGATTGCGAGCAGGAAGTGGACGTCTACCCGTTCATCAAGTTCTGCTCGCTGGACATCATCGCCGACTGCGCGATGGGCGTGCAGCTGAACGCGCAAGAGGATTCTTCGCAGCCTTACGTGAAGGCAGGTCCAGCGTGATGATCGCCCTGCTCACTCTTTTGTGTTGCAGGCAGTAGAGAAGTACGTCGTGTCACGGAATTCCTGTCAACGGGTCAAACACGAGTTTGGTCCCGCAGCAACAAGTCCGCTGATTTGGCGATGAGTTCCTCATTGTTTCCGCCAAACGCGTCGACTGCTTGCTGCGGGACTCCATTTGCGTTTGATCCGTTGACAATGCTTTTGAAACATCAGGTACAACTACCTCGGCTTCTTGCGCTCTTTCCGGCCCGAGTTCTTCCTCTTCAACGGCTTCTTCTGGAAGCTGCTCGGCTACGAGGCCCAGGCACAGAAGGCGTTGCGTGTGCTGAAGTCCTTCAGCGAGAAGGCGAGCATTTGGTCGCTCTTCTTCGTTCATACTCAGTCGTTTAGGTCATCAAAGAACGCATGGAGACCTTCAGCGACGAGAAGCGATCGGAGGCCGAGGGTGGCGGGAAGAAGCGGCTTAATTTCTTGGATTTGATGCTCGAGAACCAATCGGAGAATCGAATCACAATGGAGGACTTGCGAGCCGAAACGGACACCTTCTTGTTCGGTAAAGCTAAGCACCAATTCGGTAAATTACTCTGCAGAATTTCAGCCGGACACGACACGACGACGTGAGTTTCTCCACGTGCAAACGAGCAGTGTGTTTTGTGCGCCTGCACTCACTAAATGACCAAAGTACTCCGCTTTATTCGATTGTGCTTGCAGGCACGCGGTCTCGTGGACAATCTGGTGTCTCGCAACTCATCCGGCCGTGCAAGAACGACTGCATGCCGAGATCGTGGAGCATTTCGGAGATTCCGATGCCGAACTCCACACACCGAAGATCAAGGAACTAAAGTACGCCAACACGACTGATTAATCTCCTGTACTCTCGCGCTTAAGATACTTGGACCAAGTGTTCAAGGAAGCACTCCGTCGCTTCGCTCCCGTGCCCCTCCTGCAACGAACCACACAGAACGAAGTTCAGATGGGCGAGCACACGATCCCAGCGGGCACTTCCATCGGGATGGCGCCCTTCCTTCTGCACCACAACCCGAAGGTCTTCGAACAGCCCGAACGCTTCGATCCCGACCGTTTCGCCGCCGGGCGCGAGTACCCGCCCAACCAGTTTATCCCGTTCCTTTCGGGTCCTCGCAATTGCATCGGTTCGTTCTTTCAAATCATTGATCAAGTGCAATCATTGTTTGTAGGCCAGAAGTTCGCCATTCGCGCCGCAAAAATCCTCATCGCTCACCTCATTTTCAACTTCCGCTTCTCCACCCCGCACAAGATGGAGGACAACATCCCGCTGCCGGAAGTCGTGCTCAAGCCCTCCCTCGGCGTTCCCGTCACTTTGGCTGTGCGCTAATCACTCGATCTACTCATCTATTTATTTATTTCCTGCTTGTGTTCATCCACTAATAAACGCTTTAAACATGGGAAGAAGTAATGTGAGCATTGCAGTAGAATCAAGAGGAACATGTGAGTATTCGTCCGTTAGAAGTCAAGGGTACAAAGAAGCAGTAGAATAAATCCGGTCCAATAATCCAAAGCAACAGAAACACGGTTTGCTGTTTTATATGTCCTCTGCGCCCACAAATCGTCAAGCGACTGTTGATCACTCGATCGATAGCGATACGGCCGTCCGTCTATCAGTTGCCGGGTTTGTCTGCAACGTTTGCCTTTGTGTTGCTACGAATAAATCACGCACTACACGCTCGTAAGATGTGATTTGTGCCTCGAAACCACCGATTTGAACCCCGAACTGTCCGACGAGTGCGCGTGGCGGAGCGTAGTTTGTGTTTCGGGCGGCCGGTGGAACAAAACGGCGATCAAGCGGGGCAGTCGAGCGGGATCGCGGCCGATGCGCAGCTCCGATTTCTTCCGCTCCGATCACAAGCGGGAACGTTCCCCTCTTTTCACGACGTTCCCCTCCGCCGTTCGTTCGATTAACTCCGTTTTCCTCCTGCCTGCTTGTTTGTGCTTCCTTCCACACACGTTGCTTGAATTTAGTTCCGCTTTTCGACTTCGTTCCGTTCCGATTCGATCGAACTCGGCAGTCACTTCTTTCCGCCGGGAATAAAAGACACTTGCTTCGGCTTCGCGTTGTTCTTCACCCACCTTTCGATCGCTTGCAACACTCGCCTGCTTTCTTTGCAGTCCTCTCCTACAAGATGAACGCTCAACTGCTGATCGCCGTTCTCGTGGTCGGCTTTCTCCTCAAGCACCTCCGCTCGTTTCTCCAATTTCTGTTCGATTTGGAGCGCAAACTCCGCCTGACGAAGAAGATCGTCGGTCCCGAGTCGCTGCCGCTGATCGGCTGTCTGCACAAGATGCCCTCGAACGCCGCCGGTTTGCCTTCTTCCTAACTTCCATTGACCTCTAAATTCTGCAGACATCCTCGACTTCATGGTGGTCGAGGCGCAAAAGGCATTGGAGAAAGGAGAGTCGGTGATGAAAATGTGGGTCGGCCCGAAACTTTTGGTCATTCCCGTTAACCACGAGGCGGTTCGAGTAGGTTCGCTCCCTTTTCACTCCTTTCATCCTTCTGTTCTTCTAGGCGATCACTTCGAGCAGCACGGAGATCGACAAAGGCGAAGACTACCGCTTCTTCGAGCAGTGGCTGAGACCCGCAATCCTGTTGGGCTCCGGAGAGCGTTGGCATCGGACCCGCAAGATGGTCACTCCCGCTTTCCATTTTGCGAAGATCGAGGAGTACGTTGAGGCAATGGATTTGCACACGCGGGTGAGCTCGCCTTGCATCTTCCCGCATTCACCTTGGTTATTTAGACGATGATCCAACTGCTGCATGAGAAGCCAGTCGGAAAGGAAATCGATCTGTATCCAGTCATCAAGAACTGCTCGCTGGACATCATCGCCGGTAATCCTCCTCCAACTACCCACTATCGACTTCTCGCTTGCTTAGACACGGCTTTTGGAGTGGAACTGGACGCGCAGCGGAACGAAGACCAGCCCTACGTAAAGGCGGTCGACAAATTCTGCAATCTCGGCTTCCGGCGGTTCGCCAATCCCCTCTACTCGCTCTCTTGGGGGCATCGGCTGGAAACTGATGGGCTACGAGGCGGAGACCGAACGGACGCTGCGAGTTCTCCACGGATTCGCCAAGAATGTTCGTTCTTCTCTCATTTTCACTCATCAACCGGCTTTTGTGTTTAGGTCGTGCAGGAGCGTGTGGAAGCGTTCAACGACCTGAAGAAGAACCAGATCGAAGTCGTAGAAAAGAAAAGGTTGAACTTCCTGGACCTTCTTTTGGAGCTGCAAACCGAGAACAGGATTGGGCAGAAGGAGATCGAAGAGGAGTGCAACACCTTTTTGTTCGCAGGCCATGACACGACCAGGTGAGTGCACGGACTGTGTCCTGCATTTGTGAATCCTCAGATCGACTAAAGTGCTTCAGTTCATTCAATCTTGTTTAGCCACGCAGTCAGCTGGACAGTTTGGTGCCTGGCGATTCATGCTGATGTTCAAGAACGTCTTTACGCGGAGCTCATCGAACATTTCGGCCACTCGGACGCCGAGCTGCACACGCCGAAGGTCAAGAAGCTCAAGTACGCGAATGTCAGAAAGAAGAAGCTACTGGTTGCTTGCAGATACCTCGACCAAGTGTTCAAGGAGTCCCTCCGTCGCTTTGCGCCCGTTCCGATGACTCAACGATTCCTGCAGAAGGACCTCGAAATGGACGGTCACACGATTCCCGCTCGGACAACGATCACGATCTCGCCCTTCCTCTTGCACCACAACCAGAAGGCGAGTCACTCGCACTGCAACGAACGACAGTCATTCTTGTCTGCAGGTGTTCGAAGACCCGATGCGCTTCGATCCCGAGAGGTTCGCAGCCGACCGTGAGTACCCGTCGAACGCCTACATTCCCTTCTCTTCCGGACCTCGCAATTGCATCGGCAAGCGGCTCATATGACCTTTCGCTTATCTTTTCGTTGCAGGCCAGAAGTTCGCCATCCGCGAGGCCAAAGTGCGTTCATCGATCGCTTTCCGTTAATTCCTTCTTTATTTGTCCCCTTTAGATCATGATTGCTCACTTGGTGTTTCACTTCCGCTTCTCCACCGCCCACAAACTGGAGGACAACATGCCGATGAGCGAGGTCGTCCTCAAGCCTTCAATCGGCCTCCCTGTCGCCATTCATCCTCGCCATTGAACGCAAGAAAGAAGTAGAGAGGGTTTATTCGGGTAGTTTCAATAAATATGCGAGCGAGTAGAGGTTATTGAGAGTTTACAATCGAATAGAGGAATGTAAAGCCAATAGAGAGAAATCACTACTCAGCAAATCAATCGATTGATACTGGTTTCGGGGCTTCAAATGAACGGGAACCCCAAGGACGGGCCGAAGCACGATCTGCGAGGCGGGAGTGTTCTCCTCCATTCGGTACTTGGAGGAGATCTCAAAGTTGTAGATCAGGTGAGCGATGAGCATTTTGGCTTCACGCAGGGCGAACTTTTGCCCGATGCAGTTGCGAATGCCCGCAGAGAAGGGGATGAAGGCGAACGGGTAGTCCTGGCCGTTCATGAAGCGTTCCGGGTCGTATTTCTCGTGATTCTCGAAGATCTGCAAAGAGCGAGTGGTTGAGGAGGGAGTAAGAAGGCAGAAAGAAACGAACCTCCGGGTTGTGCCCGAGCAGGTAGGGTGATATGGATACCGAACAGTTTCCAGGAATCAAATGGCCTACAAGAAGAAAGGAGATGATTGAAGAGAACATTTGTGGTTGCTCACCTCCCATTTCCATGTCTTTGTTCACTTTGCGTTGGATCAAAGGAATCGGAGCGAACAGCCGCATCGCCTCCTTCAAACACGCGTCCAGGTACGGGAAGGTCTTTGATCCGTTGGGTGTGGAGTTCGTTGTCAGACTGGCCGAAATGCTCGACGATCTCCGCGTGAAGGCGCTCTTGGAAGGGCGGGTTCGTAGCCAAAGCCCAGATGGCCCACGTGACTGCGTGACTGCAACACAAAGGCAATGAGGAAAAGGTGCAGAAGGAGCGAGAACTCACGAAGTTGTGTCGTGGCCGGCGAACATTGCGGTCTCGCACTCGTCAATCAGCCTGCAACCCTCTTGTTTCAATTGTTCTAACACTTCGTTTCTACCATTGAGTGGGGATTTCGCCCTCCGATTGGAGCTCGAGCAGCAGATCAAGGAAGTTTAGGCGAGTCTTGTCCACCTTCTCCGCGCCGTTCAGCTTCTGGTCATCGAAGGCTTCCATCCTTTCTGTGACGATCTGCAAACCAGAGAGAAGGCTGGAGAGCAACGAGGAGAGCTCACCTTATGTGTGAAAGTCCTTGAGAACCTTCAGCTCCCGATTGGCCTCCGCCTCGTAGCCCATCAGCTTCCACAAGAAGTCGCCGAACAGGAAGTACCTGCAAAGGAGTGCATCTTGTGACTGAGACCCGGAATAGAACGAACTGTGGCGCGAACTGCCGAATGAAACCAAGGATGTTGTAGCGCTCGACTGCGTGCACGTAGGGGTGCGGTTTGTTCTGGCAGTTCAGCTGGACGCCCATGATCGTTTCTGAACGAAGCCGGGAGTGAATGAGCGCGTTCGATTGTTTTGCTTTACCGGCGATGATGTCCAAAGAGCACAGTTTGAGCGGCTCGTAAAGGTCGATTTCCTCGCCGGCCGGCCGCTTGTGCAGGAGGTCGATCATCACGCGGATGTGCTCGTCCATCGCGTCCTTGTAGCTCTCGATGCGGGCGAAGTGGAAGGCGGGAGTGAGCAATTTCCGCATCTTGTGGTGCCGAGGCCCGGAACCGAGCAGAAGGGCGCGGCCCAGCCACGGCTCCCACCACTTGTAGTCCTCGCCCTTTTCCAGCTCCGTCGTCGACATCGTGATGGCCTGGAAGCATTAGATGAAGGAAGTGAATGGCAAAGAGAAGCTTGCTGTTCACCTTTGATCGACTCGGGACCAACCGGCACGATCAGCTGCAAAGCCAGAATGATTGATTGTGTGAACAAATGCGGAGGAGGAAACTCACGAGCTTTGGGCCGATCCAGAGCCGCATTACCGACTCGCCGGCAGCAAGGGCCTTGTGCGCTTCCTTCACGAGGAAGCTCAGCATTTCTAGACATGACCAACAGTGGACAAAATCAATCAAACGAAGGGTTCACTCTTGTTGTCCGTGGGGATCACGTGCATGGAGCCGAGGAACCACCAGCTGGACGGTCCGGCCATCTTGCGGACGAGTCGCCGTTTGTGCTGCAGATCGACGAGGAAGTAGGTGAGTCGTTCCACGTAGCGGACGACGATCATGACGACGAGGCCAACGAGCAGGAACTTGAAGACGGCCATCGAAGTTGCGGGAACTCGAGGGCACGTCGCCGCCGGCGTTCCAAACGTCCAGCAGGAGTTTGGAGACGAACGGCGTTTCAATCTTCAAGGGGAGCTCCATTGTTGAGAAGCGAGTGGATGGAAGAGAAGACTTAGGCTGCGTTTAAATAAGCAACGAGGAGGAGACCCCAAGTACTCGTGCACTTTTCCGAGAACCCGCAACGAAATCACGCCCGTCATCAATCGCCGCCCGTTCAAAGGTCGACCGTCGACTCCGCCCGTCGCCCATCGGACTCCACACGACGCTCGAACGGTTTCATCGTTCGGTCGTACCTGGTCGAAGACCGACGATAACTGGGCGGGACTTCGGTTGATGGGAGAGAGCAGTTGGCTTTGTTTCACACTCGGGGACGAGTGTTCGTAGATTGCTCTTCACTTCCTCCTCAGTGATATGGAGGAAGCTTCATGGCTCCGCCCTCTTTGTCGTGAAACTCCCGTGCTCGCGTGCTTAACGGGCAGACGAGACGGCGGCCCTTTCGAGTGGAGCGCCGAAAGCGCAGTGATTAAACGAGTGGGTGGTCCTCCGTTCACGCGCTTTCTCCCTCATCGTTAATTTGTTCGTAGAAATTTAAGACGGTCACAAGGAAGTGTTACGAGTTTATTGCCTCTGGAACGAACAATCGATCAAGATTTCATACAAACAGAGACGTGGACTCGTCCCAACGGCATCATCACGCGTGTCGGGGCTTCAACCGTACGGGAACGCCCAGCGAGGGCTTCGTGATTGTCTCGGGAATCGGAAGGTTCTCCTCGAAAGCGGTAGTCGGAGGTCAGCTCGAAGTTGTAGACCAGATGCGAGATAATGATCAGGGCTTCTCGTTGCGCGAACTTCTGGCCTGCAATCCACTGACGGTTGGTTGACCTCATTGTCAGAGGTGGAGCTGACCGATGCAATTCCGGCTGCCGGCCGAGAACGGGACGTAGGAGTTGGCCGGAAACTCGCGGTCGCCGAGGAACCGCTCGGGATCGAAGCGGTCGGGGATTCGGGAAGAACTGAAGCTTTCGGTTGTCATTTGAATCTACTTCCTTCATTCATTTGAAGTTGAAATTCGGCCATTACACTCGGAGTTTGAAGGATCACCGCTCGCTCCGTCGTTCTAATTTTTGATCACCCGTTTTTTCGCCGATTTACGACCGTCTGTCAGCCGCCGCCCTCCAGCCGCACTTTCGGCGAAACGGGCGGGCCACCCGCATTGCCGGTCTTTCTCGATTGCGATTAGCGTGAAGGAAAGATGCCGCCTCTTCAAGGCTTATCTTCCGTTTAAGAGTGCATTTAATGGTTGGCGGGTCGGCTTGAGGTCTCGCGGCCGATCACTTGAGGCTCGTGGGAAAGTGCGAGGCAATCAACTGCGGAAGAGGAGAGAACGGGGGAGCGGGCGGGTGTGATAAGAAGAGGAAATGGGCTGTCAAACCGACGTGTGCGGTCTGCCGGCCGGCTCGCTTCTTCGCGCCCGCCTGTCCGCCCGGACGTGACGAATGGGATTTTGCGCCCTGATCGTCGGCGTTCGCGCGGGCGAAAAAAAAGGCGGAAGTTGGCGCAAAAGTGCACTCTTCTTCCGCTTCCCTACAGTAAAACCCGTCCATGCATTCGTAAGAGGACGTTTGCACCAAGACGGAAAATTGCAGACTGGGCGGTGTGACCTTCACTTCGCTTTGCAAGAACAGAAGCGATTTGATCGTTGAACGATAAATGACTACGAGATATGACCGCTTACATATTACTGCCTGCCCATCCCCCACTTCCGCCCATTACCAAAGCCTCAAAAAATTTGTGCTTGCCTGCTCATTGTGGTGCATCAAGCAGGGTGGGATCATGATGATCGTGTGCTTCGGGATCAGGTGTTCGCCAATTTCCAGGTCGTTTTCCAGCCACCGCTACAATCGATCAAAAGGAATGTGCTCAATAAACAGACGATCGCTGCTCACCTGAACGAAGGGAACGGGCGGGAAGACGCGCATCGCCTCTTTGAAGCAGGCGTCCAGAAAAGGCAGTTCGTGAATCTTTTTGGTCGCGAACTCGGCGTCCGAATGGCCGAAATGCTCGACCAGCTCGGCGTACAGCCTCTCCTGCACTTCGGGAATGCGTGGCCAAGCACCACACCGACCAAGAAACGGCGTGGCTTACCTGAAAGAACCCACCAATGCCCATTGCCATCTAAGCACTTTCGAACCTCACCGTGTCGTGTCCTGAAGCTCGGAGTTCAGTTGAGATCGACCTCCCGCTGCACGTACCGGCAAAGACGAAAGTGTCGACTTCCGCGCCCAATTCCTCGCTCGTCAGTCGGTTCTCGTGCTGGTGTTCGAGCAGGATGTCGAGGAAGTTCTTCCGCCGCTTCTCCTCGCCCTCCACCGCTTGGAGGTCGTCGCCCAGCTCTCGCATTCGTTTGTTCACGATCTAAACAAATGGATGGATGGTGGAATGGAATTGGAAGGTGAAAGAACCTCCCGACTGACCGCCTTCAAGGTCTTCAACGTCTTTACGGTCTGGGCTTCGTAGCCGAGCAGCTTCCACAGGAGGCCGCCGAAGAGCATGTAGTGCGGCCGTTGGAATTGAATCCAACCCAAATGCGAGTAAAATCTCGACGGCTTTGGAGTAGGGATTGTCGTTTTCCGCTTGAGATTTCATGTCGTAGGCCATCGCCGTGTCTAAACGAGCAAGACGTTGAAGTGATGAGCAGTGAATGAAAGGGGATTGCCAGCGATGATGTCCAGGGCGCAGTGCTTGATGGCCGGGTACAAATCGATCTCCGTACCTGGTGGCTTCTTTTGCAAGGAGGTCGATCAGGACCTAAAGGAACAGCAGCCATAGAAAGAGAGTACATGAGTGAATACTCACTCGAACGTGATGCTCCATCGTCGCCGAGTATTCCTCGATCTTTCCGAAGTGGAAAGGCGGGAGTGACGATCTTCCGCATCTTCCTCCACACCTCGCCGTTCCCGATTAACAGGCCGCTTCCCAGCCAGCGAGTGAAGAACGAGTAGGCGGGTCCTTTAGTGATCTCCGTCGTCGAGCCGAGCACCACCTACAGCGAGGGGATGAACAGAATGAGTGACCGGTAGAGGAACGGACCTTTGCAGACTCGTTGTCCAGCAGCCACAAAGCGCACATTGGTCCCAACCAAACCTTCATGATGTGGCCGCCGGCGTCTGTCACCTTCTTGCTGCGGCCAGCAGGAATTGGAGGGTTTCTGAAGAACACGGACAGGCAAGAAAGCTTGAAGAAGCTGGCGGGAACGAACCATGAGACGAACGGGTCATGAACAAAGTGCGCACTGCCGATCAGCGGCAAACTCGGCGGTCCGTCGATGCCCACGCGTGAAGCGGAGTTGTCGCTGGACGTCGTGGAGGTACGCGGAAGATCGACTTCAAATAGTGGAAGAGAAGGAGGACGAGGAGGACGACCGAAATCTCCGAAAGGGTTGGCGCGTGCATCTTTAGAGCTGAAAGAATGAAATAATTGATGACAAAGTGTGCGAATCGTGCCCCTCGTACCCGAAGAAGCAATTCAAATTTATGCAGAAAAGGAAGATTGGCCGCCCGAAAAGCGAACCGAAGGATCGGCGGTCACGTCCACGCGCTAATCTCTTCTCCAAACACGATCAACTGGCCGCTTCTTCAATCTTATCAAGGGGGGGGCGGGTTGAGAGCGGGGGATTACGCAACGGATGATTATTGCAGCAACGTAAACAACTCCAACGGCTAACGGGCGACCACTACACATCCAACTAACTATTGAATTTGCCGCTATGAGCAAGCGTAAACGATACGCAGCCGCTAGCCCCTTAAATCAATCTGCTGCCCCCGCAAGCGAAAGCCGGAAACACGTCGATTTGTCTGAGTGCGCGTAAAAACTCAAGAAACGCGGAGAACGCCGGGGGATTCGGGTACCCGCGCACTCGACTCGCTTTTGAATCCCGACCAACCTCCGCCGGATTGGAGGCGCGAACTCAATTGGTGTTCTTTTCACCTCCGCTGATCCGGCGAACGCCACTTCACGCATCGAATGTTCGAAGTTCATTCCTCTTTTGTTCGCCCGAACACTCGTTTGAATCAATGGTAAGAGGATCGAAAGAAGGCGACGTCTCGTCCACTGTTTACCCAAGTGGATTTTGGGGAACTTCGAAGGAGTTCAGAACGAATCATGAATGAAATCAAAGACGTAATTGAAACGAATGATTTAGCTTCAATCTCGGAGATAAAACGTACACAACAAGACCCTCCTTGTTCGCCCAATTCACCCCGCTTTTAATACCCGTTTCCTATCGTGCTTGCATTCTTTCACTGAATTCCACCGTTTCCGGCCACACTTCAAAGAACGGGGGCAGTGGAGATGAGTAAGCGGGGTGTTTGTTCTCTTGCCACCCGCTTCCTCGCTTCTCTCACGTTTGCCGCCCACTCGTTCGTTGCTCAAAAGAAGCCGCCGACCGTTCGGGTTCAACGAAAAGCGGTCGCAATGATCGACGCGGCGGTTTCAATGAACTCCGCGGATCTTTGCGCTGTTAGGAAGTGCCTGGTTTTGTTGACGAAGCAAACGGGCCCTCACGATGAGCAAAGAAGAAACAACAAATCCATTCTCCCCTTTCTTATTGCCTTCTACCCGAGGCAATCAATGGCTTTAAGGACCGGTTTATTCGCAAGAGATCAACAAAACGATGCCGGACAAGTGAAAGGAAGAAGGTTGCTAATTTGACGTGAGTAGTGCCCGATGCCCAGCTCTTTTCGTTCGAAGTCGTACGAGTGGCAGTGGCGGTTGGCGAAGGCGTTGCCGATCGTCCACTCGAAGCCTCCTTTGAAAGGGGAAGGCGGCATCGCTCGAATGTACGATTGGCAGTAGCCAAGAGATTCGGGCGCCCAGAAGCCGACATCTCGATACTCGAGCACGATCTTCTTCGTTCCGCTGAAGAATTCTACACGGAAATGAGTTGCATTGCAGTTGATGTCGTAAAGTCCCGTCGGGATGGGCGTAGAGCGTTCCCGCTTTGAACGTAGTGGTCCAGAACTTGTTGCGGAAAGTAGGACACCTCGCTGGAGGGATCCCACAGAACCTAAAAAAAAGGAAGTAGGAGCTAAGGAGAAAGTAGCGGGAACAAACGGTCGTTTGTCCCATCTCCATCTCCCTGTCGCCCACTGCACCCGATCGAAAGCCAACAGCCACGCGTTGTGGTTGGCGGTCGGAAAGAAACTCCAGCTATGACAGGCCGCCCGTTCAAGTGCGCCAACCGTCAGCCGTTGCATTCGGTTGCTTTCGCCCTGGCGACTCCAAACGGAGAGTACCGGGCACTTCGATTCGGTTCTCGTGGAAAAGGTGGGAGAACAGGCGGCTGTTGGGTTGGATGCCCACGACCGCCGATTGGAACGAGTCGAACAGCCTTCAATCCACAGACACATGGATTGGTTCAATTGGAAGTACGGGACTTACGAGTGGTCAAGCAACAACCCACTCACGAAGGTCAGGTCTCCAGCGTTGAGCGACGAGTTGTCCACGAGGGTAAACCGAAGCGAATCTTGGACAAGGTCGCCGATCAACTCGCGGCTGTTCGGCAAGCGGCCCGTCCACTCGCCGCCCTCATTGAACAGACGGCCGCTCGTCGAGTTTTCCAATGAGTAGAAATTTTGGAGCGACTTTGGGGAAGCGGGACGGCAGGCAGAAAGTGGGCTGATTTTGCGGCGTAATCGGGCGGCAACGTACCGGGCAATAGAACTGCTTTGCGAACGACTCTAAACAAACAAAAGAAATGACGAAGAAGGCTGGCCCAAGCTGAGTCGTACCGTCGGTGCACAAGCCGCAAACAACCGCTTGCCATCACTCCGCACTTCTGATCGACGACGAGGAACGTCCGCAAAGAAGGGATGCAGGAGCCCGACGAACGACTGAGGTGGGTCGCCCAACGAGAAAGCGAATGCGGAGGTTTCAACGTGTCTAAACGAAGAGTGTAGAGTGGGAATTATTGAGAGTGCAACAAACTTCCGACCGATGCCATTTGGAGGACTTTCGGGATTTCCGGGGGTGAGCGGGGAAAGTGAAGCAAGAGAAAACGCAGGCGGCGAGTAGAAGGCTGCGCATGGGCCTTGTTGGGTGAACTAAAACGCAAGAACGACTTCAAATTATTTATTTCTTCAGCGAAACGAACAAGCAATGCAACCGCACGCGTCACGAGCCCCGTGCGTGTTTCCGATCAATCGGCTCGTTTTGGCCGATTAGAGCGAACAAACGAGCAAATGCCTTGCAATCATTGAGGCAACAAAAGGATTGTTCCCTTTGATTTAAGCAAGAAGACGTTTCAAATTCCAGTTCTTCAACGAATACCAAACTTGCCTGTTCGAAAGGAACGTTCGTTTCTCTCCAATAATAGCATCAAACTCGTTTATGTACACGCAACAACAAACAATAAACGGTCGACTCTTAATGGAGGTTGTGTGTTTGTGGCTGGTACCCGCCGTCTTTCTGCTGCTCGAACAGCGGGATAGGCCGGCGGTGGAGCGTTCGGGGAAGGCGGGTAAACGAAAGGCTCTGAAAGAAGACGTCAGTAATGCGTGGAGACTCGCGATTGGTTAGAAGTCGTCCAAAGAAATCTTGCGCACTTGTCAAACCCTAACTCACGTTTGTCCACCACTGTTCCGTTCGGGGCCCACCCGTTCGAAGGAGGCGGATTCGTCGGTCCGTAGGAGTGGGTGGTCGTGGTCGTTGTTATAGTCGTGTGGACAACTTCGTCTTCTTCCCGTTGTGTCCAGCAACAGAGGAATGATGAAGAGGGCCAGGAACAACGACAACCATTCTGCAAGCCGTCAATCGATAGAGAAGTGAAGGTGAAAAACGAACAGAACAGCGAGCACACTGCTCCAAATCGATCTTTCGATTTCCACTCTGCAGCAGTCGGTCCCGCAGCAGCGTTCGTCCGACGCGCACTGCCAAACGACTTCGGCCGGGCGGGAGCCGTTCGAGAAGCGGATCTATGAGCAACCGGGCACGGTGAGAAGGAAAGAAGGAAGGCATTCACTTGTGAGAAGAACTGGTGGGGGTGGAGGAAGTCGAATTGCTCGCTGTGGAGTTCGAAGTGGAGTTCCCGTCCTCGTCGCCCACCGAGTTGAGCAGAGTGACCGTCGGGTCGTCGGTCGGTTGCTGCAGTTTGCTCAACGGTAGACGGCACAAACCGGAGGAGTGAGGGAGAGTTAGAGGAGTGCACAAAATAGTACGAGTGGCCGCTGTACACGTAACGGCGAGTGGTCGTGGATGATCACCGGCACGCCGCTGTGGTACGAGACGAACGTTGCGGACGGTTGCGAGTGGACGACCGTCGTCTGGACGGTGTGCGTGTGGGTGGAAGGAGCCGCCCAACGAGGAAAAGGGAGAGCTGTGGGAAGCTAAAAGAAACGACGTGCTCCGTAAACATGGAGAAAAAAAAACTCACAGCTCGAAGAAGAGCTTCGCGAACTGCTGAACCCGCGGCTCCCGCCGCTCAGGCCGTCCGCTTTCGACGTCCGCAAACGGCAAAACGCAAGGAGGAACGAGGGGGAAAAACGTAGATCGCAAAAGGAACAATTGGATCATTTTTGTTTGTTTGTTCAATTAAGGGAAGGATGGACGAGTGAACGCTTTTGAACACGAGTCGAGTTTGTTCCGCGTACTCGGAACACACCCACCCCCCCGCCCCCCCCCCCCCCCCCCCCCCCCCCCCCCCCCCCCCCTCAGGACACACCCTTGACGCCAAACTTTACACTCCAACAGGCTCGTCTTCCGCGAACCGATCGGGAGTGAGCGGCCGCCTTTTCGCGCGAGCGGGCGGAAGATGCGGAAAGGAGTTGAAAAAAGCACCCTTCCGCCGCGCAGGGCGAAAGAGAAGAACAAACACGCAAGTGACGTTTCTTTGACTTCCGCTCGGGTCGCGCGCAACGGAGCAAACATTCGTCACGCCGATGAGTCAGCGAAATCTCGCCGTTTCTTATGGACAGCCGAGAATCAAATCAAAAGATTTTGATTTGTTCAAGTCGTTTGCGGAATCGACGGAAAATGAGAGGAGTTGTTGCCTAAACGCACGAGTTGAACAATTTGAAGTGAATTTAAACAAACGAACCTCGATACCATTCGAACGGAAGAGTGATTTGTTTTGTGAGGGTTCAGTGAGATCACTTCGACCTTTGGCACTCTCGTTTTTGGAGTCAATTACGCAGGGAAAACCCAGCGAATTCGGGCCATTGTCGTTTGACGTCAGGTGCGCCAGTGAGTGGGCTGTTCGCTCAATTGCATCCGATGGCACCGTCAGTGTAAAATCG
The DNA here is from genome assembly GCA_024699865.1 of Aphelenchoides fujianensis. Taxonomy (NCBI): domain Eukaryota; kingdom Metazoa; phylum Nematoda; class Chromadorea; order Rhabditida; family Aphelenchoididae; genus Aphelenchoides; species Aphelenchoides fujianensis. Next base: position 45,263 of record JAMPIO010000214.1, read on the forward strand.
CCGCGAGCGAAACAGAACGGTCGCTTTCCTTATTTGACGCTTTTGTTGTGCCGTTTGCCGCGCGTTTAGCGTTCCGCTTCGTTCCATTAGTCGACAGAAAGCCGTGTTCCAGCCGCGGTTGTACTTACTTGTGGTTCTACAAACTGTGAGATGTCTGCGCTTCCCGTCGCCGCCGCGAGGACAACCGGGCAACTCTGAAGCGTCCACCAATCGTTCCCGATACGTCCCGCACCGCCACCGCCTCGACGGATACGCCCCGCTGCCCCCTATTCAGATTGAACCACCGCCGCCCTACGATTCCGTCGTCTTTCCGTTCGTTTCCATCTTTGCTGCATTTGTTTGATCGTTGATTTCAGTTCACTCCACGCCCAATCCTCGAGTCAGCTGGCCGGCTGGCAGCCCAGCGAAAAGCCACCAAATGAACGCTACGTGTCCGCCACCAACCCCCGAAATCACGTTGAATCGAAATCGGGCGGGTGGCTAATGAGTAGGGCAAAGATTATTTACTTTGAATGACGTGGAAACCTGTTTAGAGATCCGTACGTGCACGCGCTTTCTGACTAAACGGAATCTTTTGATCGCTTTCTCCTTGTTCTGTTCGGTGTGATCGTTTTCTTCAATTTGTATGTCTTCGTTCGGTCGGGGCGCGTTTATGGTGACCGTTTGATTTATGAGGCAATGCTTGTTTGTCTTGTTGCCAGAATAAATAAAGCTAGTAAGGCGGTTGCCGCCTTCCGCAAGTGCCCGTTCAGCAAAAGATCGCCGAGGGGACGACGACGTTCGCGACTTGACGGGGGGCGTTTTTTGGTGTTCGCTTGATTGACGATTTGGTTTATACTTTGCTCGGGTTGCGACTTCCAAGTAGAAAGAGCAGTTAGTAAACAAGTAATCTGACATTCTAATTGATTTGTTCAGACCGAGAGGAAGGTAGGTTCGTTACAGGAAACGGGCAATCAATTCGGAAATGGAAGGCAGTAAAGCAAAGAGCCAGGGCGTTTACTCATCTCCAGTTCGCTCTCGTTCACGTGACTTTCCACTCGCACGGTTCCAACGTTTTTTGTTGGCGAACACGAAAGACTCCACTTCGAACCAGAACAATGAACGAAGGAGCTGTTGGAAGCCCCCCTCTCTTTTTGCGGATTACCGAGTGTGCGGAGGATTGGAAATGCAAATGGCGGGCGGCAGAAGCACAGAGGGAACGCCGTGATTTGTGTTTGAATCAGTCATTCTGAAAGAGCGGGGTGGCGGGTTGACGCAATACTCGGTGGATTGTCTGTTCAGTCTTTTTGTGCACGACCATCTTGTTTCCGTCTTCTGACAAACAATCCATGATTGCAGCGATGTCCTCGACGAAGCCCATCCCAGCGCCTTCAAGCGGCTGGCAAGACGAACGTCCAGGGATTGCGGGGAATCGCAATTATCGGCGTGATCCTCTTCCATCTTTGGCCTTCGACCTTCCGAGCCGGCTATTTTGGTGTGGACATGTAAGCACACAACATTCTCTCTACCTTCATCCGTTTGCAGCTTCTTCGTGATCTCCGGCTTCCTTATGTGCCTGCTGCTCGACGCGAAGAAACCACTCGGCTTCGCGGCCACCCTGCAGTTTTATTTCCGTCGCCTTAAGAGAATTCTGCCGACCTACTTGTTTGTGATCCTTCTCTTTCTGGCGGCCGCCTTCTGGGCGATCAGCCCGACGGATTTCGCCGAACTGCGGGCGGAAATCCGAAAGCCGCTTCTTCTGATCGCCAACGTGCCCGACCCGGCCGCCGACTACTTCGCTGAGGCGAGTTGAACCAACCGAAAGGAAGTGATCAACGGTCTCGTGTTGCAGGCGCAAGGCGGCTTCTCGTTCTTCGTCCACTTGTGGTCGCTCTCGACGGAACTCCAGTTCTACGCGTGTGTCCCGCTGCTGGTCTTCTTCCTCCACCGAATGCACACGTGCCTGCAATTGGTCGTCATTCTGGGCATCTCGACTGCTTCGTTCTACGTCCAGCTCATCTCTTCGAAGGACTACGCGCACAAAGCGCTCGCCTGCCGCATTTGGCAGTTCATGGCCGGCTTCCTCGCATTCCACCTCCAACAATTCGTGGGCACAAAGAAGAAGGAGAGCATCCCGTACGCGCCGTTGCCTCTACTTACGGCCACTTCGAACGAGAAGGAAGAAGTCGTTGGATTGATCGAAAGGGAGCTCGACTTTCGGCACGAAGAGGGAAGCGAAAGGAGTGGGTTCCTTTGAACAGATCGGCCAGCAATCCTTTGAGCTTTAGGTTCTACGGGCTCTCGGCTGCTTTCCCTCGTGCACTTCCTGCTACCACTTGTTCTGATCCTTCTCCTCGCCTTCCCGCTCACCGCCCACCGGCAGTTGGACCGACTGGTGGTCATTGCAGTCACCTCGCTCACGATCGGCCTCTCCGCCCAGTCCATTCTGCTGACCAACGGCTTTCTGGTGGCCATCGGGGACATCTCCTATTCGGTCTACTTGGTCCACTGGCCGCTCATCGAGTACCACCGGTACGCGTTCGTCGAGGTCGACTTCTACAGCCGACATGCTTCCGTCTTTGGCACGTCCATGTGTGCTTGCAATTGATTACTGGAGTGTTCAGGCGGGTTGTTGTTGATCGTCTTGTCGGTCGTTGGGGGCCAGCTGGTGGAAGACGCGTTCAAACGAGTGGGCCGGTGGCTCAACTCGTGGGCGTCGCTTTTGCTCGCGATCCTCCTGCTCTACGCCGCCATCTACGGGGTGTTGCGAGAATTGAAAGCGAACGAATTGGACTACGCGGTAAATACGGAGCTCAAGGGATCGTTGCTTATTCAATTGTTGCAGATCAACTTCAAATCTCTGCCGCGCAATTACGAGCAGATCGCCGCCGATGCGCTCCGTTTCCAGCGTTCGTTCGACGAGAATCCGCAGCCGTTGAATGCGACCCAATCGCTGAAGTACGAGCGCGGCTTCGCGGAACTCGCCGCTCAGCTGTGGTTCTGCGACAAGCGAGTGAAGCGGCCGCCCACGAATTTCAACGGACAGATGGGCCGACTGAAGGACGGCGATCTCCACTGCACGAACACCGAAGGACGGGGCAGCAAGACGATCGTGATATTCGGGAATTCTTTCGGTCGTTGCTACATGCCTGGGTGAGCGAAAAGAAGTGGGTTGTGTGCGGGAATGATTGCGGGAGTTCAGGATCCTCGAGTACTTCAAGGACGTCTACTCGAACGTCACCCTGCTGCACAGGAATGGTGAGGGCCTATCAATACATCGGATACCTTTAGTTTCACCGCTTGTTTAGGTTGCATGTTCGTTGGGGGTCTGCCGACACAAGTGAGCAATCAAGCGCCGAGTACTTACCCACTTCTTTCCTTCAGCACCAGTACGGGTGTGTGCGGGAGCGGAAGGCGTTGCTGCCGATGCTCCGCGAGTGGAAGTACCCGATCGACGTGCTCGTGTTCGCCCAAGCGTTCAACAACAAGGAGCCTCGACTGCGAATCACGAACATGAGCACCGATCCCATCTACCTGGAAATGCAAGAGTTCTTTGACGAGTTGAGCGAAATCGCCCGCGAGGTCGTCCTCTTCCCGCAGTTCCAGTACGAGACCGGCGTGGACGCGTACATGAAGATCTTCAACCGAAAGGCCGCCTTGGGGCACGACCTGGGCATCTTCCGGACGCCTTTTAAAGTGCGCACTTCTTCTTTTAAGTCGTCCTACTCGTTGCAGTACGTGCACACCTTCCACTCGGCTACGCAACGCCGAATAGCGGCCGTCGAGTGCGAGAAGTGCGCAAAGCTCAACTGGGAGGATTTGTGGTGTGATCGGGAGGCGGGCGTTTGCAACGCGGTCGACCGCGTCCGCCGGCTCCCGTTCTTCTACGACGTTCATCACTTGAATGTTTACGGCTCGTACTTTGCGGGGAAGTTCTTCCGTTCCGGCTACGATCGGTGGATGGCCGCCCACTCGACTACGACTTCGACTACGACGACTACGAGTGTGAGCAGAGCGTTTAATGGGACGAGTGTTGATTCAAATGACCTTGGGAATAAAACGCGATGATTTCTTTCTTATGATAAAGCGTATCGAGACTAAATATTGGTGAGGTATGCGGTAGACAGTTGCTTAAAAGTCAGAAATCGCTCGCTGTTGACTTTTAAGAGACACTCGAGACCGCGGTAGTCGTCTTCGATTGGACGGTTTGCCAAAAGGCAGCACGGTAGTCGCTGCTAAACTAGCGATTAACACTCGTTATGCAACGGAAAGCTCGCCTGAACATGAACAACCAGAGGGCGTTCGATGCGCAAACGAAGTTCACGCACGTCCCACTGATCACAATCGAGTTGAACAGCTGGATGGGGCCCGCGTGCATGTTCAAGAGAACCACTTGGGAGATCGCCAGAGTCACCCAGCCGAACATCAAAGCGGCCATGATCGCTTGGAGTGCGCGGAAGGTCCGTCGTGTTTGACCGGACACTCGGCGATACTTCAGCCCAATCCAAACGGCCAAGTAACAGATGATCGCGATTCCGTTGATCACGCCGCTCGAAATCATGAACTCGAGGGCGAGGCGGGGATTTGCGAGAATCGGGTCGGGCACCACGCACAGTGTGGGGCTAAAGCAAACGAAGGCTGATGTGTTTGATTGATTGGTGAACGGACGTATCGCCGTGCTCACTCGTGAACAGAACGATCGACCAAACGACCCACAACGAGTAGATGCCGCAAGCCACAAGAACGAACAGGATGTACACGGTGGCACTCACGCGTTTGTGCCTGAAAAGAATCTAGTGAGTGCGTGTTCTCTTTTCTTCGGTCCCGTACAAATGAGAGAAGAAGAACGAGCAGAGGCGATCTAAAGAGATGAGCATCGGCAGCAACACTCCGCAGAAAAGGCCGATGTCCGGCACCAGCTCCCAAACGGCACAAGAGCGTAGAGGGATGAAGTAGTTGCCCGTAAACATCCGGTAGATGTATTGCACGTGGCCGAGTTGATGAAGGAAGTCGCTGAAGCACAGAGCGGCCAGCAGGTAGTTGCACGAGTTCTTCAACTTCCTACACCAAACGGATAACTGTGCAAAGCATCGAAAACAACGTACGGACTGCGGTAGGTGATCCAAACGATGCCCAGATTGCCCACAGTGCCGAAAAGACTGACCACAGCGAGAACGACGGCCAAGAAAATCGCGGGTTTGATTACCAAAGAATCTCGTATGTAGGCGCCATAGAGCTACAACAGACACCGGCTTGAGCAGCGTAAGAAACATCTGCTTACCGTGTCGCTTTCAAACGCAGAAACGTTTTGATTCATCGTAGTTCACTTGGCGTGAATGACACGCCAAAGACGCAGTTTTGATTCAATAAACGGCTTCTACTCCTCGTGATGTCGAAGAAGCTCGATGTTCTTTAGAAAGTAAAAAAAGGTTAATTCTTTTAGCTGGCGACAAAAACCGGTCCCAAGAACCGATCTCTTTCGTCGTTCTACCGTCTTCTTCCGCAACGGCCTGAGTCAAGTACAACACGCGAGCGGCCACAAAACACGCGTGGGCACGCGAATTGGAGGTTGCCGAAATCCGAACTACAAACTGAGTTCCTCTTTGGCTTTCTTCCTGTTAATTCGCTCGAGATCTCCGATTTGCGAACCGGTTTTCGAAAGAACACACCATTGCTGGGCAAGTAATCAATTTCTTTCGACGAGCAGAAGTAGACGGAGATCAACAAGAACAATCCAGACTCCCACAATCGATTCGGATACAACAGTCGAGCAGGTCGTAGCAACTGCAGCCGTCGCAAGAAGGCGCATCGCTGGAGTGAGCGGTCGACTGGTCGTTCTCGCCTGAGCAGTAGTATTGAATTGAGGCCAGGCAGGCGATGAAGAGCAGCACTGGCCCAAAATAGCTGCAAGCAACGGAAAGAGTTGTAAGCGATTGCAGATCTTCTCACATCATGAACGTGCCGAAAGTGAGCTCATCTTCAGGAACTGGCGGCGAGCAACAGGCAAAACCGCAGCACTCTTCTCCTCCTCTGCATTTCCAGACGAGGCCACTCGCTTGTGTACCGTTGGAGAAACACAACTAAACGAATAAGACAAAAGAACGCTAATCTATGGAGAGATCGCTCACCGTTTCGTCCGTATTGTTTCCATCGAGCAACTGGATCGTTTCGTCTGCCTGCAGAGCATCGCCGATCGCCATCTGACACTCGCCGTTTGACCTTTGGCTATCGACCAAGGAGGAGACAAACAAGTATTCGTGATCATAACTGACGCGTGTGCCGTTCTGACTTAGAGCAGTCAAATCAGTGGAATGATCGGTAGAGTTGTTCTGGTCGAACAACGACTCCAGCACGTGAATAACGGCTAATGGAACGGGCGAGGAAGAGCAGCTAGAAAGAACGTGCGCTAAAGAAAAATAGAATAACGTACTCTTCTCCGTGTTCTGGTTTGCGTGTCGCTGCAGGAACTGAACATAAAGACCAAAAGTAAGCCAAAATCTGGAAATGAACACTTGCCATCCGCTTCTGTTGGTCTGATGGCGATGAGCAGAGGAAGTGAGAAGAGCAAAACGGTTTGAACAACCGACAAGCGCATCGAAAACGAAAAGAACTCTCAATCGAGCGAGTTTCCGTTCAATCGACATTCTTTAACTGCCTCCTCGAGCGCTCCTTCCGGCTGCTCGCCCGGTTGTCGCCCGCGCGTTCCGCGAACAAACCGAAAGGCGGCGAGTTACACTCGATTGCTCACCGTTTGCCGTCGAACGGCACGTGATCGCTCGTTTGTTCGTTCGACTGCAGTGTTGAAAAAAACTATCATTGTGGAAGGTTCTCATTAAGGACGATTGTTGCCTGTCCATTTTAAACTCGACACTAGGATCCCGGTGGATTCTCAGTTTACCGACGCAACGGAGAACAAAATACAGTGGACATGATGAAACAAGCATTCGTTTTGACGCATGCGGGGGTGTTCGCGGAATTCAATTCGGAAGGCGTCAGTTTTGACGGGCCGCTGGGGACATTCGGGAAGACGGAAGCGGCTTCCCAACGGCCGTCTTGTTTGCTCGTTTGTGCGGAAACCGGAACCTTCGGACGGCTGACCGCCTGCCGGCCGGCCGAACGGCTTAGCGTGCGGTTGATTCGGCCGTCGAATGACCGGATTACCGCCGAACACGCGCAAGACCCCCGAGATGACCGCCGGCCGGCCGACCGATCAAGCGGTTAATCACGACTAATCTCCGTTGACTGAACGGAGGTCGCCCTTCGATCTTCACTCGCTTATGATCACGAGGAAGAGCACGTGGACACTCGTCGGCAGTCGCTCACCGGTCGAGTGCACTCGTCTGTTTATTCCATTACGAATTTCCCGCACTTCTTCGTTCGTTTGAGTCGTTTGTTTACGCGCGGCCGAGCGGGCGGATCGATCGGCGGGGATCGTCGACGAGCGCGGGCCACGCGGCTCATTTTCCATTGCGCGGCCCATCGATACGAACGGGCGGACGAGCGGGCGAGCGGGACGAATGGAAGACGGAAACAATCGAGAACGATTCACGTTCCTCGATTGTTCTCCGGAGATTCCAATCCATTGAGCAAAGGGCTGAAAGAGTTCGATTGTTTGTTTCTATTTCGGTTTGATCCCTCGCTCTTCCCGCTCCGTTTAACACTCGCTTCCTCCCGCCATTCCACTCGGCAGGCGGATGGCGGGCGATCCAAAGATCTTCGGCGTTGATTTTCGTGCCGCTTGTGCGCGTTCTTTGCTCCCAGCCCGCCGAGTGACCCCTCGAAAGATAACCCGCGGTCAAGCGGCGACTTTGCGAGCGAGTGGGCGAGTGGCGTCGATCGGCAGTGGTGGGAACGCGCGGGTGTGTGCCAAAGTCCACTGCGGTTTGAGTCTGTTTACGTTATGTGTGCTGGGAAGCGAGAGGTCGCACTGCTGGAAGCTTCCTAAACGATGTCCACTATACTCATCTTCTTTCCAGCAGGTTCTCGTAGCTCTCGAGTTCTGCCTCGTGATTCGCACGTAGACCACACGCCGCTCGGATCGATGAGACAGCGAGCGGGCAGAACGAACGGAAGTGATCAATCCGCCGTTCAAAACAGGCGCCCGACCGCCCGCCGCGTGAGTGGACGAACGCGAGGTTCGAGAAGATGCGGCGAGCGGCGCGTGGGATCACTTGCGCGCGCGTCTTATCGCCGCCTGGCGCTCGCCGAACGCGTTGGGCGGCGCGCCTGCCGCCGCGCACTCCTCACTTCTTTCGTTCGTTCGTTCGATCGGATCGCGCGAACGTGCAGAAAGCGGCGGCCCGCTCGACCGGCGAGTTCGGAGACAAAAGTTCGCTTTCCGAAGGTTCGATAGGTGATTCCTCCCGTCCTCCCTCATTTGCATCCCCAGTGTTCGCGATCTGTTGTGCTCTCGGACCCGCCCGCCGGCTTCCTCGTCGTTCTGCTTTCTGCCCGCCGGTCGAGAACTCAACGCGAGCGATCGATCCGGCGAGACGGCCGGCCAGCCGTCTGCCCGTTCTGTCTGCTTTCTCTTTGCATAATCGTTCGTTCGAGTGTTCCTCTCGTTTGCTCGCTAGTTTCATCAAAGCTAACCAATAGTATGCTTGCGGCAGTTTGAAACCACGAAGCTCAGCCAGTCCCACCCTTCTCCAAAGTGGAGCTTTCTGTCGATCAAGATCTTTGAAAACTCACTGCTTCTGTCCGCTTTATGCAAACGAGTGCCACGAGTTCACTCCGGATCAACTAGAGGACGCGTGATCAGTGCGGGTGTTTGCAGCGGTGGAGGCTTTGAATATTTGATCGAAATGTTGGGGTTGAGGGCGGCGAGAGCGGGGACTCGAAATAAAAGCGGCCGTGGACAGAATTCACCTGCCCTTAACAAATGTCCCAGCCATCGCGTATTCTCGTGTCACGTCAAGAACCTCACCCACTCGCTCCCGTTCTGTTTGCAACGCTTTCTTCAAATCCCCTTATGGTTGCTTCTAGTCCACAGATCCTCTCGTTGGATTGACAATCGCTTCTTTCTGCCGACTCACCGGTTTCTCCACCGATCCGCAGCAACGGCGGGCGGGAGTCACCGGGCGACACAACCGGACGGCCGATCGATCGCTCGGGATGCAAAGCCGGCGGCCGAAGGGCCCGAAAGCGGCGAGTTAATCCGCCCGTCGCTCAACGGCCGCCGCGATTGTCGCTCGTTGCATAAATTGGGCGGGGATTCGGGTTCTTTTCCCACTTCGACTGCCGCTTTGTGCCGCGTGATCCTCGCCGCCGATCAGTCGGCAGCCCGCAGTCGGTCGGGAGTAGCGGCTGGTCGATCGATCGATCGCTGGAGTGAGGAGTGGCGCTACTGTACTCGTGATGGTTGTGTGTTTGACTGCGAGATCGTGCCTTCCATTCCTTTCTTTCACCGAGAACTTCCATCCACAGCCGTCGTTTCAGCACCCGACCTCGTCGAACTCGATTCCGCGTGCCGCCCGGCCCGCCGACCTCCCGCTTCGATCGAATCGCCGCCCACGCGCGCGATCGCCGCTTCGTTCCGCCCGCAACGAACCCCGCTGGCCGCCGCCTTCGTCCCGACCGTACGACGAGCCGACCGCCGACGAACCCACGTGGAATGAGCAAACCGAACAATGTAGAAGCGCACCAAAAGCCGCCGACGACGAACAATGATCCAAATCGGTAGGGCTTGTGAGGGGCTTCCATTTATTCGGCCGCTGTCCTTGCAGCAACGGACTCTTTCGTCGCCAAACCCCGGTCAGCAACTCGCTCCCGCATCACCACACGCTTCTGCACGGAGGACACGAGAAAGCGGCGGCGAATGGCGCCGCGCAGCCCAACGGCACGGGGGACGGCCGCCGCCACTCGACGGTCGCCGTCGAGCTGGGCGGCGACCTCTTCGGCGGGGGCCGCGGCGTGGTGGGCGGCGAGCTGCAGCTGGCGGATTCGGCCGACGAGCCCGAAGGTTTGCGCGATGCCGTGGGGATCGGCGAGTAACCGCGTTCTTTGCAGGTATATGTGGGTCTGAGGTGAGTTCCCGTCGTTTGTTGAAGCTCCCAGCTTGCCTCTGCACGCTCTCGTTATCTCCTTTCTCTTGCACGCGCTGCACGGCCGAGTGACCAAACGCCAGCGCTCGCTCGAGAGCGAAAACAGGCGGAAGGAAGGAGCGGCCGAAGGTTCCAAGAGCTTCGCGGCAGCTCGCGGTCATCAACACTCTCGGCGCGCTTTTTGATAAGCGGCCGTTCAAACAGCAGCCGCGAAGACGCCGCGTTCTCGCGAGCCCGAGCGGCGGTCGTTGATTTCGCCACGCGCCTCGCCGCCCGCTGGGCGTTCACGTGTTCTTTCGGCGAGTGTTCTCTTGTGCTCTTCGAACGCACCCCCGCAATCGGCGTGAATCACCCGCCGAGTGATTGACGTTGGAAGTAACGCGAGACGATTCGCACTCGCGAGTTCGGCGGACGCTTGATCGACGGCACCAACGGGATTACTTTTTGAGCCCTCAAAAAGTCACCTTCCCGTCGCCTCGAATCTTTCTGCGAGTCGAACGGAAAAAAAAACATTTGCGGGGCGTTCGGGGGCTAAAGAGCGCGTCCCCCTGCCGCGCATTCGTTCCGGCAGGAAAGCGGGCAGCGAGCGGCAGGCAGACGCGGGACGCAATGCAATGCAATTGACCAGATGGACGGCGGCGGGCGCGGGGACGCGGCGGGCAGAAGGAAGGGCCAGCGATAAACAAACGGCTCGCCGCTCGCTCGTCCCGCTTGCTCATCGCCGGCGTTCGGCCGCCCCCCGAATGGCGAAATCTTTTCGCCGGCCGGCTCGAAAGGCCGCGAGTGGACGCTCGGCCATTCATTTTGGATGAGTCGCCGAGTGTTTCAAAAGTTGGAGGTTTTGTTCGTTGGAGTTCGTTTTTGAACATTTGGCCGCGTTGTTACTTTTCTACCGAAAATGCACGTTTTGCCTTGAAAATCGTTGATTCACGCCGTGGACCGGGCAGCATCTTTTCGATCAGAAAACAATCGTCGTCTTGCGTCGAATGGCCGCATTGTTTCGAAACAAAAGTTATTTTCGTTCCCGCCGCGTAGTCCCGAAGTACACGCAACCGATCTCCGCCCATTTGATCGACGGTCTCGCGTACAAAAGTCGCTTTGAAGAGTGCACGCCGATCTTTTCCGGTTTTTGCTCTCCGCTCTCGTCCCGAATGACTTCTGACGTCACCTTTTCGATCCCGAACGCGTCCCCGCGCCTCCGACCAAAAGCCACAACAAATCCGCGAGCGAGCCGCGCGCAACGACGAGCCGAGATCGAAAATCGGCGATCTGCCGCGCGAATAAAAGCCGCCGATTTTCGAACTCCAAACGTCCCCGTTTTCCTCGCCGTTCATCCACGACCGTTGCGCAAACGGAGGGAACGAGGCGTGAACGAGGAAGCGGTGGATCGAACGGATGAAGCGTGCATTTTTGATTGCGGGTCATTCGGTCGCGGAGAACAATCGACGGCGTTCTGCCTACGTGCAACGTTCGTGGCAAAAGTCGGTCACGCATTCGCGCAGCCGCCCTCGTCGTCGACTTCCGCCCTTGTTCATCATTTTTGATAGGCGGTTTGGCGATCAAATGCGGGGGCGGCTTTGATGGACGCCGTTCCGCTCGGCGCGATCGACGGCGGCGGACGAGGTCGCGAATTTCGGCGGTCGTCGTCGTTCGATCAAAATCCAAACCCTTCATTTGCTCCTACCTTGGGGTTGGAGCCTCTCGCCGCTTGCTGGTTGCCGAAGAGGGCGGCCGGAAGTGATGTTTCTCGCCTGCAGTTTGCCCAACGGTCGCTTGGCGAACAAGCGGCGGTGGTGCGATCAAAAAGCTCGATCTTCCTCGTTGATTCCCGCGAGTTCTTCATTCCACCGCGTCTTCCTGCCGCCGACGATCAAAAGTCCAACCGCGAACCGCCGTCCGTGGACGCGGTCACAAGCCGCCGCCCGGTCATGGGAGAAAGGAAGACGGGCAGCGTGTGATCGGCCGGCATGTTTACGTCGACGTCGAGGCGGCGCAAATTGCTCATCGCCGCGCTCGTTGCGGCCGCCGCCTTCGCGCGAAAACAAGCCGCGCCGAATGGGCCGCGCGGCGCGTTCGGATGCGCGCGCTTTATGGCTTTCGGCGGCGACACGCGTGCACTTCTTTTGTTTTTTTTCCATTGCACCTTTGATCCGACGACGTCGAAGCTTTCGCTTTTGATCGATCGAGGCCGCGAGGTCGACGGACAAGCCACATCTATTTCATTCGATCGTCGTCGTTTATCCCGCTTGCTGCCCCCTCGATTTGGAAGTCACACGCTTTCATGCGGAGAGCGCGTGAAGTCGGAAACGTGCACCAATTTGGCGAAGGCGCGAGAGGCCGGCCGGGAATCGTGACCGTTTTCTCGCGCTTATGATTGCCGCCTTTCGCGCGCCGAGGGCGTCGAGTGTAAAGAACGGGCGCCCGAAAAGGACAGTCGACGCAACGCACGTCGACTTTTCGTTACACTCCGCCCTCCGTTGGACATTCCGTTATTTCCGGAGGATCGCGCAAACAAGCACGCGGAATTCGGAGATCGCCGTCTCGTGCATCCCGACGGGCCGTCCGTCCGCTCGCTTCGATCTTCCGGATTCCCGCGCTCGCCGCCCGTTGATCGACGGCAGTCGGCAGTCCGCGGGCCGCGAGGAGCGGCGGCAAGACGGCGGGCGGCGGGGAGTTTTGAAAGGCCGTCCGCTCGGCGTTGTTTTTCTCCCGCTCGTCGAAAGGGCGGGCGGGGTGGTGATCATTAATCGAGCGAAAAAAAGGTTCGATCGCGAAGATCACCCGCCAGCCCGCCTCCCCGTTTTTGTTTACAAACGGCTTCTTGTTGTTTGCGAGCAGAGTGCCCGTTCTTCCCACCACTGCCGATTATTCCAACCGACAACAAACGGTTTGATTCGATCGTTCTCTACCGCTCGCTACTCGCCGCTTCTGCCCGCCCGCCCGCCCGCCCGTTTGACCTCAACACATTCCTTCTTGCGGCGACGTCCCACTCGTTCGTTCCCGCGCCGATTGATTGATTGGGCGCATAATTCGGAAGTCGTCATCGGTCTGCCGCACTTCCCACTCGCCGACCCGCTCTTCTTCTTCTTCGTCCGCATTCAATCGATCGATAGACGTTGATGGTGTTTAAGACAACGACGACCGCCCGAAGAAAGTCGCGAAAGGCCGGCGCCAGGCCGGACGAGCCGCCGTGCGACAAGCCATGGCCGACGGTCGCCGACCTCCGTCGGTTGATGGAGAGCCGCGGTCCGGAAGCTCAGCTTAAGGTGGGCACTCCGCCCTTCATTCCCCCCACTCATCGCCCGCCTGTTTGCAGCTCGACCAGGAGTACGACGGAGCCGACGGCCTGTGCGCTCGACTGCGCGTGGACGGCGTGCGCGGCCTCCCGAACGACGCCGACTACCTGCAGGAGCGCCGCAACAAATTCGGCCCGAACACGATCCCCCGCCAACAGGCCAAGTCGTTCTTCCGCCTGGTTTGGGATGCGAGCCGCGTACGTCCTCCTTCTCCTTTATTTCGCGCATTTCAACCGATTAAAGGACCCCACACTCATCATCCTCATCCTCGCGGGTTTCGTATCGCTGGGCCTCTCGTTCTACGAGCCGGGCGAGGGCGCCGGCAAGCCCAACAACCTGCGCTCGGCGTCGCTCACGAACTCGGCCGCCATCGCCACGCTGCTCAATGCCAACGGTCGGTCCTCCCGCCTCCTCCGTTCGTTCACTCCTCTCGCTTTAGACACGGACAACGCACTCGGCCCTCGCTTCACCGGCGCCAACGGAACCTCGCCGCACGCCGAGCAGCAGGAGGAGCACCACTCGGCGTGGATCGAGGGCGTCGCCATCCTCATCTGCGTGGCGATCGTCGTCCTCGTGACGGCCGTCAACGACTACTCCAAGGAGCGACAATTCCGACGTACGCACATGAGAACGCATTCTATCAATCATTCACCTGCTTTAGAGCTGCAAGACAAGATCGAAACCGGCCAAAAGTTCTCGGTGATCCGCGAGGGCGAGGCGCTCGACGTTCCGGTCAGCGAACTCGTGGTCGGCGACGTCATTCGCGTCAAATACGGCGACTTGATCCCGGCGGACGGCGTCCTGTTGGCCTCGAACGACCTCAAGGTGGACGAGTCCTCGCTGACCGGCGAGTCGGATCACGTGAAGAAGTCCGCCGAAGAGGATCCGTTCCTTCTGTCTGGTACGTTCATCCGTCTGCCTTCTGTTGATTTCCTCCCATTTTGCAGGCACGTACGCGATGGAGGGCTCCGGCAAGATGGTGATCACGGCGGTCGGCGTGAACTCGCAGACCGGCATCATCATGACGCTGCTGAACGGCGGGAAGCCCGAAGGGGAGCCCGACTCGTCCAGCTCCAGCTCCTCCGATTCGTCGAGCAGTGGCAGCGGATCGTCGAGTTCCTCCTCGTCTTCGTCGGACGACGACAACATCCACTCGAAGTCCATCCTGCAGACGAAACTGTCGAACTTGGCCCTGCAAATCATCTACTGCGGCACGACGGTCGCCGTCCTCGCCCTCATCGTGCTGGTCACCCGCTTCTGCATCGAGGAGTACGTGATCGCCAAGGAGTCGTTCAACGTCTCGCAGCTCTACAACTTCGTCAAGTTCTTCATCATCGGCGTGACGATCCTCGTCATCTCGATCCCCGAAGGCCTTCCGCTCGCGATCGCCCTCTCGCTCACGTACTCCGTCCGCAAGATGATGAAGGACAACAACCTCGTTCGGCATCTGGACGCCTGCGAGACCATGGGCAACGCGACCACGATCTGCTCGGACAAGACGGGCACGCTGACCACCAACCGGATGACCGTCGTCCAGTCCTACCTCTGTGGTTCGTCCCCTTTTCTTTCCTCCAATTGATTGCTCGTGTTGGTTGCAGAAAAGCTGAACCCGGACGAGAAGTCGCAGCCGCACGGGAAGGACTTGCCGGCCGGCGTGGCCGAGAGGATCTGCGAGGCGATCTCCGTCAACTGTCAGTACAACTCGATGATCTGCGAAGCGGAGCGGCCGGGCGAGCAGGCCCAACAGCTGGGCAACAAGACGGAGTGCGGCCTGCTCGGCTTCGTCAGCCGACTGGGCGGCTCGTACGCGGACATCCGCCGCGAGCATCCCGAAGAGTCGCTCTTCAAGGTGGGCCTCCTTGAAAGAAGCTTGTGTTAGTGGGCGGCTTGCAGGTGTACACGTTCAACTCCTCGCGCAAGATGATGATGACGGTGATCGAGCGGCGGGACGCGAAGAGCGACCAGCCGTCCGGCTACCGCGTCTTCTGCAAGGGCGCCTCGGAGATCATCCTCGGCCGTTGCACGCACTTCATCGACAAGGACGGAAAACCGGCCCCGTTCAACGAGGAGTGGCTGAAGCAGATGAAGGCGGTCATCGAGAAGATGGCCCAGAACGGGCTGCGCACCATCTGCGTGGCCTACAAGGACTACGTGCGCGCTTCGGTGCGCCCGGCCGAGGAGACCGAGCAGTCGATCGGCGACGGCGACGATGCGGTCAACTGGGCCGACGAGCAGTCCGTCGCATCCGGCTTCGTCGGCCTCTGCATCTGCGGCATCCAGGATCCCGTCCGCGAGGAGGTGCCCGCAGCCATCGAACGTTGCCGTCGCGCGGGCGTCACCGTGCGGATGGTCACCGGAGGTTCGTTCTTCGAATTCCCTCGTTCATTGCTCGCTCGATTGCAGACAACGTGAACACCGCTCGTGCGATCGCCCTGCAGTGCGGAATCCTTCAGCCGGGCGACGACTTCCTCGTCCTTGAAGGCCGCGAGTTCAACGAGCGCATTCGCGACGCGAACGGGCAGGTTTCGCAGGAGAAGTTGGACCAAATTTGGCCCCGCCTTCGCGTGATGGCCCGCGCCCAACCGGCGGACAAGTACACGCTCGTCAAGGGCATCATCGACTCGCGTCTGTCCTCTCAAAGGTTCGTCCTCCTGCTCGATCCCTTCGTTTACTCTCGTGTTGCAGAGAAATCGTCGCGGTGACGGGCGACGGCACGAACGACGGTCCGGCGCTGAAGAAGGCGGACGTCGGCTTTGCGATGGTTCGTTCCACACAATCATCGATCACTCTTTCACTCACTTGTGTGTTTGCAGGGCATCGCCGGCACGGACGTGGCGAAGGAGGCCTCGGACATCATCCTCACCGACGACAACTTCACGTCGATCGTGAAGGCCGTCATGTGGGGTCGGAACGTCTACGATTCGATCGCCAAGTTCCTCCAATTCCAACTGACCGTCAACTTCGTCGCCGTCCTCGCCGCCTTCATCGGCGCGTGCACGATCGCCGACTCGCCGCTCAAGGCCGTCCACATGTGAGTTCCCAGCAGAATGCAAGAGGGTTGATCGCTCGATGCTTGAAGGCTGTGGCTGAACCTGATCATGGACACGCTGGCCTCGTTGGCGTTGGCCACCGAGATGCCCACGGACGAGCTGCTGCAGCGGAAGCCGTACGGTCGCAAGAAGTCGCTCATCTCGCGCACGATGTTCAAGAACATCGCCTGCCACGGGATCTACCAGCTGACCGTCCTGTTGGTCTTCTTGTTCAAAGGTGCGATCATCTCCTTGGTCTACCCCGCAACTATTGATTGATCGATTGATTGCAGGTCCTACGCTGTTCGGCATCGAGTCGGGCATCAACGCCGAGCTGTTCACGCCGCCCTCCCAGCACTTCACGATCATCTTCAACACGTTCGTCATGATGACCCTCTTCAACGAGATCAACGCGCGGAAGGTGCACGGCGAGAGGAACGTGTTCAAGGTTCGTTCTCTCCACGCATTGCTTTCACGCCCTGTTGCTTTAGCACTTGGCCTCGAACAAGATGTTCTGCATCATTTGGGTCTCGACGTTCGTCTGCCAGATCCTCATCGTGCAGTTCGGCGGCGCGTGGTTCTCGACCGCCCCGCTGGACCTCTACCAGTGGGCCGTCTGCCTGGGTTTCGGCATCTCCGAGTTGATCGTCGGACAGGTGAGTTCTCTCCAATACAAACCTTCAAACAATCCGTTCGGTTGTTCAGATCGTGGCCACCATCCCGGCAAAGAAGCTGCCGAAGACGTGGGCGTTCTTCCGCGGCGAGGCGTCGCCCACGCCGCTCACGTTCCAGCGCAACGACTCGCAGCGCGGCTCGCGGAAGGCGGCGGACGACGCGAAGGCGCGCGCCGGCACCGCCCTCAGCCTTCCGTCCCGCATGGGCAAGGGCCGCGGCTACACGCTGTGGCAGCGGGGCGTCCAGGTGATCGGCCTCCACTACCGCATCATGCGGGCGATGCGCGAGAACTCCAAGGACAAACGCATGGGCTACACGGCGCCCAAACTGTCGGCCGAGGCCGCCGAGCAACTGCGCCAATCCTACCGCCGCTATCGCCATCGGAAGCACCACGAGAAGAGTGAGTGGATGACTGAAGAGTCCATTCAATCGATTCGTTCAGAAATGGCGCGCGAGAAGACGATCGACGAGACGGCGGGCGAGGGCACGCCGACGGCCGCTTCGCCCGGCGACCGGCAGTCGGGCCGCGAGCACATGAACCTGCCGCACAATCAGAAGCGACTCCACCGCCACATCCGCGAGCTCGCCCGTCCCCGCTCCACCGACCACGGCCTCCGGCACCCGTCGACGGGCTCGAACTTGAACTCGCCGAGCGGCGAGGCGCCCGCCTTCGCCCAGTCGATGCCCGCCCGCCAGCGCGCCCCCGGCGGCGACAAGCAGGTGGAGGATTCGCCCGTTTAGACGACGACATTCCCACGGGAATCACACTTCTTTTCCGTTCCTCCCGTAGATCCCCGCCTTTTCCCCACCGTCTTGCCGCCTTCTTCTCTCCTACGAGTCTTCCTCCAATTCGACCGATAAGCGTAATACCCCGTCCTTTTTGTTGCTGAAGTGTGCCTTACGATTAGCTCTCGTTTCTTTGTGCTGAGATTCGCTTCCTCTTCCTAAAGCGCCCCCGCGTACACAAACGACTACCACGAACTCTCCTCTCGGATTAAACTATTGTGTCCATTCTACTCACTCCTTTGCGCTCACTTACCCGCCGCTCTCTCACTTCTTTGTTCCCAAATCGTTTCGTTTCCTTTAGCTCTCCGATCTTCTCCACGACTCTTCACGTTGTTTTGTGCACGTCGCGTGCAACGACCGATAAACAAACGATTCAACTTGTGATTCGGAAGGAAAGTGACGTGAGCTGTTGAGATGAATGAATGAATTGGAATGACAAGGACGAGCATTCGTGTTTGAGCGGCCGTGAATCAACGCTCACAAGACCTCAAATCGCCGCTTTCCGCCTGCCGGCCGCCTCCACGTGGCACCGCTCTCATCAATCGGCCCCCGACAGGCAGCCACCGCGTTGAAGCCCCTTGATTTCGACGACTAGTGGTCGTCTGGCGTTGAATAAACAATTCGAATTCAAGGAGCCGTTCGATAAGCGAGCGGCGGGTGGCTTCACGTGCTTGGCGGGCGGTTGTCGGCGAAAAACGGCGGTGCGGAGGCGACCGATCGGCGGGGAGGTCGAAAGAGCGGTCGGGTTGATAGCGAGCGGGCGGCCGGAAGAAGCGGGAAGCCGGCGGGCACTCGGCGATGCTGCCGTTCCTGCTGCTCGCCGTCTTGCCGCTCGCCGCCGTCGCTTTGGAGCTGCGGCACGTGCAGGCGATCTGGCGGCACGGCGACCGCGCGCCCAAACGGCTGCCCTACCCGCTCGATGAGCACACGGAGGCCGCGTGGCCGAACGGCTGGGCGCAGTTGACCGACGTGAGCGCTCCCACATCTTTTACTCCACTGTCTTCTTTTTGTAGCTGGGCGTGCAGCAGATGGAGGAGTTGGGTGCCTTCTTCCGTTCGGAGTACGCCGGCAGCTTCGTGGACGCGCGCTTCGATCGGCGGGAGGTGAGTGGGCGACCGACGAGGCGCGAACGGCCCGCTTGCAGGTGTTCGTGCGATCGTCCGATTCGGAGCGGGCGCTGGTCAGCGCGTCCGCCTTCCTCGACGGCCTCTTCCCGCCGGCCGACCGCCGCCACGCGCCGCCCGTTCACGGCAGTCCGCCGACCCGTCGAGATCCCGTACGGCCGCCCTCTGGATTCCGCTCACTCACTTCCGCTTGCAGCTGCTGAAGCCGTCCGATTTCGACTGTCCGCAGTACGAAGAGGAGACGCGTCGGTTGAACGCTCCACTCGACGCCTCTCTTCAATGGAAGTACCGCGAGCTGCTCTCCTTCCTCGGCGTGCACACGGGCTACGGGCCGAACATCTCGCTGAAGGAGGCGAGCGGCCTCAACGATTTGAATCGCGAGCTCGCCCACCAGCTGCCGCAGCCGCCGTGGGTCCACCGGCGCTGGTCGCAGTTCGGCGGCAACACCACGCTCGAGCTCGTAACGGAAATGAAGCGGGCGCGTCGCGTCGCCGACTTCGACAAGCCGCCGCTCTTCCGACTGCGCGGCGGCTTCCTGCTCGCCGACTGGCTGCGGCGAACGAGCGGGGCGGCCCGGGAGCGGGCCGAAAAGATGGTCCTCTACTCTTCGGTGAGTCCCTCCGATCATTCTTTTGTTTATTCTTGTGGATTGCAGCACGACGGAACGCTCCAAGCGCTGCTGCACGCGTTGGGCGTCGCCGACGGGCAGCAGATCCCGTACGCCGCGTGCCTGATCTTCGAGCTGCACCGCGACGAGGCGGGCAGTCATTTTGTTCGAGTGAGTACAACAGTCCTCTCTTTTGCCCACTCGTTCGTTCAGCTTCTCTACCGCTCCGAAGGGCGCGTGCACGTGCGGCGGCTGCGGGGCTGCGCGGAGTTCTGCCCGCTGCCGACGGCGCTCCGCCTCCTCCGACCGCTCGCCCTCCCGTCCCGCGAGGCCCTCCTCGAAGCTTGCGGGCTGGAAGACTCGTGCACCCGGCCGAAGGGCAAAAAGAAGGAGAAGAAGCGCGACAAAAAGAAGGCAGCCAAACGGCCGTCGTCGAAGCTCGTCGACGAGTGGGACTTCTGGTGATCTTTGGGCGGTCGATTGATCGAGCCAACGAGTGTCTGATTGATGATGTCAACCGATCTATTCCAAGCATTTATTTTTGTTTGATGAATCACCCTCGACTGTTCCCATTTGGTCGGCTAGCCGCAATAAACACCGAGATTCCGTCCCGATATATAACTCGTCATGCACCGAAACGAGAGGAATTCGGTGGATTGGAAACATTCGGGTGTTTACCCCGCCGTTCGCCTCTCTCTACCGCGGCTTTCCGCAAAACGAGGCGACGAGGCGACGACCAAAAGAGAGCGGGGACGCCGACCGGCCGGCCGCTTTCGAACGCCGCCGAGCGGTCGGTGAGCTCCGTTCGGCGGCCGCCTGCACACGAGCGGCTTGCTTTCTGCCCCTTCCCTCCCTCGCTCGCCGCGTTGCTCTTCGGCCTCCGCCCGCCGACTGCAGAAAACGAGGGGACCTTCGGTTATTTTCGTCCGTTTTCCTCCATTTTCGCCCCCATCCGTTTCAAATGGCCGAGCGGCCGGTGCGGCTTGTTGCCACGGGCAGCGGGGAGAACGGAGAGATTTTGTCCCGTTCCACAGGCCGGTCGTGCAGCGGATGCAAATGAAGTGAATCAACGATGGGGAACGCGGTTGTTTATGGTAACAGCGGGGAGAAGCGCGCGGGCGACCGAAGAAAAGCGGGATATCGGCCGGCCTTTTGATCGTGTTCTCTTTCTTCTGTTCCCATTCGATGTTCTCTGCGTGTTCCGAATCCCTCTTGTCCAATTACTCGCTTATTCCTCGAGTTTTTGCAGGAGAACTCAAACCGCCAGCTTGAAGCGACGATGTCCGCCCCGACGCCCGTGAACATGAACCCGCCACCGGAGGAGTACATTCTCGACAGCCGCATTCACGTCTCGGTAAGCCCCTTCTTCTTCCCTTCCATCCCCTCTATTCTCCTGCTTGCTTCCAGTACTACACGTACGCCTGCCTGATCGTGAGCTGCATCGTCGGCCTGCTGTCGCCCGTCTTCATCCCGGGTTCGTTCCTTCCACTCACCTTATTTCTTATGGTCGTCGTCCATCAGGCTACTTCATGGCGATCGGAATCGTCTTCCCGCCGCTCTTCCACGGGATCCTCATCGCCGGCGTGATGAAGCGCTGGCTGCTCGTGCTGCAAGTCGGTTTGGTCTTGATGGTTCGTCTCTTTCCCTTCTATGTTATTCTTCTGCCGTTGCTTGCAGATCATCATGTGGTTTACGGGCCTGCTCTCGATCGTCGCCGCTCTGTCCTTGGAGTTGGGCCAGCCGCATCGTGGCTCGTGGAAGCTGCAAGTCTACTAAACACATGTGATCATCCTCCGCTTTCTTCTAGTTACATCCTGCACGCCGCCGCGCTGTCGGGCCTCGAGACCAACGTCCTCCTGCTCGCCGGCTACGGCCTCTACCGAATGATCAAGCTGATCAAGAACGACTACTCGCAGTTCAGCAACGACTACTCTTAAGCTCCGGTTGATTGCTGTTGGCAGCGAATGAAGCAGTTATCTCTTTTACTCACCAGCAGTTACCCCTTGCTTTCTGACTAGCAGTTATCCCTTCCTACTTAATACAGTCCTTCCTACTCGACACACGTGTTTTCTTCGGCATTCACTCGTGTTCCCTTGGTTTTCTCACCATTCGACTCGTTGTTGAGTGTTGGATTGTTTGTGTTAATAAACGCGGTCACTTCAAGCAAGTCGATTGGTAGTGAACTTTGAAACATCTCCGCACTGCACGTTCAAAGGCCCCCGGTTTTCACACTGCCGGCCGGCACCCGGAAATCATTTCGTTCGCTCGCTCGGAGATCAACGATTGGCTCCCGACTCGGCGGGTGACTCACCCGAACGTTCCAAGCGGCCTCCACCCACACTCCACCGGATTATGAAGAAGTTTACAGTCACGGGAATGAACACAAACAAACGACCTTTCACTTCCGCCCGCCCGCCCGCACGTTCGCCGAATGAATCACTCGCGCACCGCCCGGAAGGAAGCGAGCGAGGGTGGGAGCAAAGAACGCTCCGAGTGGGGGTGGGGGTGACGGGAAGCAAGTGCACAGCGAGCAAGCGGGCAGATGTGTTCAAAGACGCCAATGATCACCGAATGTTTCGCGGAATTCGCGGCGGAATCTTCTCGAATTCCGCGTTGTTTTCGCCGCCGGCTTCAATCGAATTTCCATTTTTGTTTTCGGCCGTTTGTTGACGCCCGCGGGCCCGTCGGAATCGTTCGAATGTTTACAAGCCGCCGCCGATCGGCCGGCCGGCGTGTCGAAAGCGGCTTCGACGATCGGCCGCCGCCGCCGTTGATCGCTCACGCGAACAAACAGCCGCCGAATGCTCGCGGGTTCAAGCCGGCGGCCGGCCGACCGCAAGCGAACGGAACGTGCGGAACGAAAACAAGCGGCCACAAATCGAAGGCGAAGGGCGGCTCTCACGATCAATTTCTGTTGATTCCCACCGATCGGGCGGATTGATCGACGAGCTCTTCGCACCCCGCCGCCCGCCCGCCTGCTCATCCCCGCGGCCGCCTCACGTGCACGCGGTGGGAGGGCCGAAGGGGCGGTCCGTCCGCTCGCAAACGAGCGACCTTTGATCTCCGAAAGCGGGCGGGCGGGCGGCGTGTGTGCGCAAGTGAGTCACGCAGGAGCGGGCGGCGAGAGGCGGGCGTGGGGATTACGCGGACGTGTGCGGCGTATAAAAGCGGGCCGCCCGCTCGGTTCGATCGTCGTCTCACAAGACAACAACCTCCCGCTCCTCCCAGCTTCTCCTCCGTTCGAGAAAATGCTCCGACTCTTCGCCCTGCTCGCCGTCCTCACGGTGGCCGTCGACTCGCTCGGTTTCCAGCAGTCCGCCGCCGTCCGCGGCGTGATCACGTGCAATGGCTCGCCGGCCGGCGGTCTTAAGATCAAATTGGTGAGTGTTAAAGCTCTTTATTTGGCTTCCTAATCACCTGTCGTCTCTCTTACAGGTCGATCACGACACGTTCACCCCGAGTGACCGGATGGCCGAGGGAATCACCCGGAACGACGGCACGTTCGAGCTGCACGGTAAGGGCTTCTATTTGAGCAAATAGGGACTATAATCGACCGCTATTAAGGCCATAAATCAGAAATCACCGGCATCCGTCCCGAGCTTCGAGTGTACGTAATTTTGCTTGGTTACAGCTAATGAAAGCCTTCTTTGCAGGTATCATCGATGCAACCGAAGTATTGTGAAATTCTGGAGGGCGTGCTCGAAGATTCGCATTCCCCCGCAGTTCGTGTCGCGTTCCGCGGCCCCGGACCAGACGTTCGACGCCGGCGAGATCCGACTGGAGTCGATGGCTTCGAACTGCTGATCGAATCGCCCCTCCTTCCTATTTGTACATTCGACCACCCGCAACAAGCTTTTCGTAACGAACGACTGCCTTTAACCTTTTCTCCTTTGTTTCCCCCGGCCATTCCGACTGTGCTCATCCTTCTTAATTGTTGTTATTCCTCACCCAACACCAATAAACCCTAATCAACACTTTGAGTGGGCAGAATTGAGAAGGATGAGGGTCAACACTTGTGTGGGAAACAAATGGATGGACGAACATGAACAAGCATTCACATCTGACCTCCTCTGCGGTCGGTCATCAACATCGATTCGTATTCCGTGGCCGCCTGCACAAACAAGCGGCCTCGGCCGGTCAGCCGCCCTTTGATCGCGTTTGTTTATTCCGCTTTCTCGCCGTCCGCACGTTCCGTTGGCCGCCGCCCGCTGACTCATCGGGGGGATCAAAGATGAGCGAAAGCGGGCCGAAGTCCACCCACCGCTTGCCGCTTCCGGTTGGCCGACTGCACGTACTTCCTTCCGTCTGGTGTGTCAATCGAATGTAATGAAACGCGTTGATTTAAAGGAGGCGGAAGGAAACAGACGGGAGTTCTCCGTCCTTATCAGCCGGCCGGCCGCTACTTGCTTGTTTGTCTGATTGCCGCCGGCCGAGTCGCTCTCTTCCGTTTGGTCGATCGGGACTCGCACTCGACTCGAATAGAAGTGGCTGAACTCCGTCGCTTGTTGCTCGAAATGAAGTCCCTTCTGCTCGTCGCCGTGTTGCTCGTTGGAAGTGCCCAGGCGATCGCAGGGATTGGGCGATCGCAATCCGTCGCGGTTCGAGGTGAGCGCAGAAGGTCACCACCATCTCTTGCTTGGTGTTTGTAGGAAACCTTCGATGCAAGAATGAACCAGCGTCTGGAATCGTAAGTTCACGTAGCGATCCATCTTAAAAACGAAAGAATTGCTAGACGGTGTCTCTCGTCGATCACAACTTCATGCTCTCGGATGACACGCTTGCCTTCGCCGATAGCGATCAGAACGGCAACTTCTATTTGAGTGGCCACCGGTGAGCTTTCTCTATGCAGAGATCACTAATTCGTTTTTTTGTGGTTCAGATCGGAGATTTCGGACGTGGACCCCGAGCTTAAAATTAAGCACTCTTGCGACCATTACTTCGAAGCAAGCCCTAATCCCTCTTGATTGATTGTCTAACCGTTCGTTCCAGCACTGCGTCAAACTTCGCATACCGAGTGAGTTCGTGTCAGCCGGCAAGACCCCCAACCGCGTCTACGAGGTCGGCACCGTTCACCTCGAGGCGGGAGCGGATTCTTGCTGATCGACGATCCAGCAACCTTCGAGCGTGCACTCCTTCTTTCAGTAACTACAACTCGTTTATAAACTACTCGCTCGTTCAAACAACGGTCCATCTACACCTTCAACCCCTCAGAACATTCATGACTTTCGTGTAGAGCGACAGGTCGGTTTGCAGGAGTCCGTGGATTGTTTCGTGGAGAGCCAACTGCCCGCGGCCGCCGTTTCGCTTCGCGTACTCCAAAACACTGATGATCAGCCGCTCTTCTTCCTGCTGGACGGCGAGGATGAGGAGGTCGGGCGCCACGTCCTTCGTAATACCCGCGTTCATCCAATTCACGCACTTCTTCTGCAACGAAGTGAGAGAAGGCCGTTGGGGGACTCACCTTCAGGGCGGGGATCGCAAAGTGGACGGCCGCCTTGTACAATTCGAGCACCCGGGTGCGGTGGTACTCGACGTAGCCGCAGTACACGAATTCGAGCAGCTTCTCCACCGTCTCCGCACTGAAGTCGACCACTTCGAACTCATGAGCACTCGGTTTGGAGCGGAAGAAGTCGGCGAAGAACTCCGAGCGCAACGCAAGCACAAGGCGGTGGGCCTAGGGATTGGGGAGAGGATGAAAGCAGTTGACGAGAGCGTACTGGAATCTCCGCACTGCCCACTCGCAGGTGGAAGTCGACCAACTCGCCGCCCGCCCGCATTTTCCACAGCCGCCGGCCGTCCGCGTCGCCCGTTTGTTGGAGCGGAGTGTCGAGGCTTTTGGTCGCCGTCACCGGCACGTGCTCAAACGAAACAATTGAGTAAAAAATGAGTGGAAAGCAGGCGCTCACCCCGTTCTCCCGCTCCTTCTTCCCGTCCGCAGGGTCGTCGCTCATCTCCGCATTCAGCTCGATGATTCTGCTCAGTCGCTCGATCAAATCGGAAGTGTTGTCCAAAAAGTCGGTGGACGGCATTCGCGCTCGTGGGCAGCCGGGCGGCCGGTTCACACGCGGCGGTTCGAACTTTCCGGTCGGAAGTTCGCCGTCTTCCCACGAACCCCTTCTCCATGACGACCTTCCGGCGATGAATGGAGCGGAGACGAACACTCGGACCAAACGTTCCGACGCGGAGCAAAAGAACGAAAGTGGGCGAACGGAGACGTTCTTTTGTTCACAAAACATGAAAGCAACGTGTTTTGTTGCTCTGGTTGTTCGCTTAAGCTCGCTTTATTCACTCACTCGTTTATTCATTCAATCACAACAAAAAGAAATGCTCAAATCAAAGGAGAAGTCGTGTTCTGCTCGCCGACTGCGGCAGTCGCGTTCACAACGGTCTCCGCCGTCGCGTTGAACAGCACGCGATGGGAAATTTTGAGGAAGTGAAGGCAATCCCTCGTCTCGCCCCTGAACTTTCCGGCGAGGTTCAGCTGGCCCGC
Organism: Aphelenchoides fujianensis; assembly: GCA_024699865.1. Classification (NCBI taxonomy): domain Eukaryota; kingdom Metazoa; phylum Nematoda; class Chromadorea; order Rhabditida; family Aphelenchoididae; genus Aphelenchoides; species Aphelenchoides fujianensis. Next base: position 71,292 of record JAMPIO010000214.1, read on the forward strand.
GTCGAACACCTTCTTCGCCGTCTGGCCCTTCGTGATGTACCTGCAAGCAAGCAAGCAGTTGAAGGGGAGGATTGACAGAGTGCTCACTTGTCGGGGATCTTGATCGAGATCTTGCGCTGGCACGGCGTCCAGTCGTCCTGCAAAAGAATGCTTGAACGGAGGAAGGAACGTCGACCAAACCTCGCAGTCCGTGTAAATGTTCAGCTGGGCGTCAATCGAAGTGATCTAAACGATGAAATTGCAAATGCATCAACGAATCGTGATGCAACGACTTGCCTCCGTCTCGTAGCCGCTCAAAAAGAAGCTCCCGTCGTCGTCCGTGTACTTCTTGTCCAGCAGATCGTCCATGTCCGGCTCGTCGATGTCGTAGAGCTTCACGAGCTGAAACGAAGCCGCCGATCATTCATCTGAATGCTCGAAAGAACTTGCCGTGTTCTTCGCCGGTTTGTCGTGGCAGTAGAGAACGCCTTTGACAGCGACCGCTTGATCGTCGCCGATCCCCAGGACGGACGAGGCGGGCAAGAGAGCGACGAGCAGGAGGAGGAGGTGCATCTCGTGGAAGGGCAGTGGGAAGTGTGCCGAGAAGCGAGTGCATGCTCGTTTTTAAACGAGCGACGGGAATGAGTGAACGGCCAATTAGTCGACGAATTTCTTCGATTCGTCGATGACTCCCCTCGCCGGAAGGAGCACGCATTCAATCGACGGCCATGAGTCAAGAATTCTCGTTTGTTTTCGACGAAAGCCGTCGGTTACTCACTGCTTTGTTCTGGGCCACAATCACGAGCTAAATGACGTTCCTTCCGTCCGCTTCTCTTCCGATTCATCGGTGCTTGATCGAAATGAGCAGTGTGAAGCAGAAAGACGTGCACATTGGTTCGTTGGACGATGCGAGGGACTAAAGAAACCCGCCCACTGCTTGAGGCCGACTTCGCTCAATCGGCGGCTTCTCACGTTGGAGCGAATGGAACTCCAGTTGGTAGGCAGCGCTTTAATCACAACAGAAAAACAACAAAAACAGAACTTGAGAACAACGGTATAACTGAGGTTCATCGACGAAAGCACCATTCGATCAGAGAACGAGAAACTCGGGGCAGCTCATGTGCCGGACGGCAGCGCCTGCAAACCAAGGAGTTTCAAGGGGTCTATTAAAAACGGGAACTCACGGTCGGAGTCGCCCGCAACGATCAGAGCCGACGGGAAGTCCAGCTCCTGGACGGCGGCTATCAACTGGGCGAAAGTGAGCTCCGAGGCCACGAGTTGACGCAGACGGTCGGCGGCCGTTTGGCCCGCCGGTTTCGCGAAGCAGAGGACGTCGCCGAAGGAGTCGGCAAGCGTGAAGCGGAACGAGAGCGGCGGCAGGGAGACGTTGCTCGACCAGTCGGGAGTGGCCGAGCGGAGCAGCAGAAGCGAGGAGTCGCGGGCACTCGCCCACGAACGGATCGGCAGGACGTTGAAGTCGGCGGCAAGCTGAAAGCAGGAAGAGTGAACGAAAAGAAGCTAGCAGGTGGACTCACCTCTTTGTGGTCGTAGTACACAACTTGCGGCTTCGTCATCAACGCGGCCATCAGTCGGACGGCCGACCGCTCCTCTCCGTCGGCCCGGTGGTTGTCCGCAGCGGGCGGTTGCTGGAGGACGGGCGGCTGGATGAGCGGAACGGGCGGATGGGGGGCGGCAAGCGGCGGCGGGAGATGCAGACCGATCGGAGGACGCGCGTTCGGCACTTCGTCGTCCGAGTCGTCGAGCTGGATCACCTCCACGGCCGGTCGCTTTCGAATCGCTCGAGCGGGCGGGTTGGCGATCGTGTGCCGCCGATTCGGTTCTCGCTGCTCGCCGCCGCTCAGCTGGAGGAGTTGAGCGTTGGCGCCCGACTCGACGGCGTCCGCTTGCACTTCTTGGATGTTTGTCCCAGTCTGCGAATAGTGCGACCATTGGTCCTGCAATCGATTCAAAAATAAGTACTATGCTAGCAGAAAGAAAGAAAACGTACCGAAGCGATTCGAATCGCTTGTTCCCGACGTTCGTCCGTCGCATGCCGGCGGAAGTCGTGGATTTGTTCCTCGTGCGAATTTCGATCCCGCGGCGTCTTTTTGCGGACACCGCACAGCGAACAAACGAAAGCACCGTCGGAATGATGAGCGGCCAAATGCTGTCCCGCAACCCAACCGTTTGCGCTCTGCACGTGGCAAATCGGACACACGACCTGAAAGCATGGAACGATGCAAACAAACGAAAAGCGCGTCGCCCACCCCGTCCTTCTGTGGATTCTCCTTCATGATCGCGAGAAGTTCCGGTTCGGTCGCTTCCTCTTGCGTTTGCGGAGCGGCAGACGCGACGGCCGTTGCCTGGACTTCGGACAGTTTGAAGCCGACGTTCACCAGTTTGCGCAGTTGGCTCTAAACAACCAGCAACTAGTGAAATCGCAGCCTTTTTCAACTCGCCTTTGTGATCTTGACGGCTCCACGAATACGAGCGTCTTGCTGCGTGCGATGGAAGTTGTGCGTGTGGTGTTCGTGAGACTCCCGCTCGTACGCGTCCTCAAAGGAAACTCCGCAGACGGCGCACGAGTTGCCTGCGCTCTGTTTGTGACGCTCTTCGTGCTGCATCTTTGTGGTAATGACCACAATTCCGCAATGCGAACAGCGATGCTAAAAGCGGAACATAAAAGTCGACAACTGCGATAGGAAACTCACTTTTGATTTCGATACGTCGCCCGCACTGTCCATCGAATTCTTGGCGGCTTCTTCGCCTTCGCCGTCGGCCGCCGAATCGCCGCTGTCGGTCGACATCACGCGTGGAACGGACGCCAAACCGAGATGAAAGGATTGGATCGATTGGCGTCGAAAATGCGGAGCGGCCGCCGCGTCCCCGCGTCGCCCCCGCGCGACCGCAAACCGCGTCGCCCCGTCGCTCCGCGTACCTTGCTTGGCGGCTAGATGATCGGAAATTTCTTGTTGTGGCCGGCCGAAGCTCACGATCGAGCCGCAAATGCTCTCGTTTACTGAAGAACGGCACGTCTTTTCAAGTTGTTGGCGAAAACGGGTGTGTTGTTTTAAGTATTGTGCTCGCTGTAAGCGGCAGGGTTAACGGAACTGTGTTTGTTATACTGACTACCAAGCGAACTTGGTCCCTCACAAATTGCTCGTTGTTTTTGATCCTCGGTTCACATCAACAAGAAACGTTCGTCAACAACAAGCGGATGACAAATCGGAATCTCCTCGGCAATCCTCTCGGCAACCAAATGCCGGTCGGTCGGCCATGAATCGTCGACATTCGAAGCGGAAAACAAGCAGAAGAAACAACGGCCATGTGATTCACTAATGAATTCGAACGGTGCCCACACAAGAGTGTTGATCTCCAGCAAAGGTATCGAACGTGCGAGAAGCCGTGACCCTTGAATCACCGACCTCCGGCCGGTCGCTTCTTTTGTTCGCCGCTCGAATGCCGACGGTTCCACGGCGAAAAGGCGAATGATTCGAGCGGAAGAACGGCGTCCATAAAAGGCGGAATGGAAGACACGATCAACAGTCTCGATCCAAAGCGATGTCCTCTCTTCCTCTCCTCCTCCTCGCGGCGATCGCCGTTCTGTTCGTTCCGGCGAGTGCGGTCGTCAAGGACGGCAAGCTGATCGGCTGGGCGCAGTCGGCCGCCTCCAGCGGGCAGGTGAGTGGGCAGACAGCAAGAAGAACTAAGACGTGTGATCCAGATTTTTTGTAATGGGAAGGCCGAGAAGGGAGTAAAGGTCAAGTGAGTTTTGGTTGTTTGGACTCTGGGATGAATTCTCATGAAGGTTGTTCGACCACGACCACTTGGACCCCGACGACAAGATGGGCGAGACGGTTGCCGACACGCAGGGCAACTTCCAGGTGGCCGGCAAGACCACGTCCATCTCCACCATTCTTCCCGAAGTCCACATGTGAGCGGTGGTGTGTGAAGAATCACGACCGCCTGTTTTCAGCAAGTTCGACTGCGGCCATTTGCTCCGCAAGTGCTACAAGTACAAGGTTCGGTCGTCCGCGAATGCACTGGAATCATGCATCTCTTTTTAGATTCCCTCGACGTACGTCACGAAAGGCGCTTCGCCGTCGAAGGCAAGCACTTGGTTGTTTAGTGCACACTTAACCTGCTCGTGTTTCAGGTCTTCCCGGCGGGCAGAATCGAGCTGTCGTCCGTGAAACCCAACTGCTGACGAGCGCGGCCGATGATTCACTCCCAATCGCCCACCCACTTCGTCTGCTTCCGTTGATTCACACGAAATAAACACTTTCATTGCCAGCAAGCCCACCGAAAGCAGAGAGTCTCGTCGAACACTCGGTGGTCGTCCGCAGATGGACGAAAGGGAATAAACAATGCAAATTTGCGCACTTTCGGTCGAAATTCGATCGTTTCGCGGCGCGTCGGCGGCGTTCATTCGTGGTCGGCTTCTCACTCCGATCGGCGGCCCTCGGCTCTCGCCCGCGCTCTCCGCTCGTCTCGCGAAATGCGCGCCCTCGTCCTCGCTTTCGCATGCGCGCTCCTGACCGCGGCCTACCATCCGCAGGAGGGGTCCGGCTCCGGGAACGGAACTGGTGAGTGTCTATGAGAGCGCCTTCTTGATCGCTACTTTCGGATTTCAGTAGTGCCGCCTCCTCCTGTCGGCAACTCGTCCACTTCGGCCATCCCGTCGACCGCCTCCACGGGCAGCCCGCCGACTTCCGCCGGCAACTCGTCGACCGCTTCGAGTTCGACCGTCTGGCCGCCTATCGGGAACTCGACCGTCCCGCTCCCGCCCACCAAATCGACGAGCGTGAAGCCGCCGACCGTCCACTCGACCACGCGCAACGGCAGCGAATCGAGCGGACCGCCGACTTCGACCGCCGCGCTGCCCACGACTCATTCGACGACTTTGGGCGCGCCCAACACGACGGCCTCCTCGCCCACTCCTTCGACTCACCGCCAGACGACGGCCGGCAACTCGAGCACCAGCGAGCTCCCGCCGACGACGAGCGTCGCCCCGCCGCCCGTCACGACGCCGACCGCGCCGACGAGCCGCCCCACCGTCCAGACGACCGTCAAGACCTCGATTGTTCCCGTGACGACGACGAGCGAATCGACTCGCTCGCCGACGTCCACGTCCACGACTCCCGCGATCATCACAAAGCCGACGAGCAGCGAGGCGCCGTCGACCACGAGCACCGCCCCGGTGCCCGTCACGACGCCGCCGCTCCCGCCGCTCACGGAGGGCACGACGACCAGCGAGGAGCCGCTCACTCTGCCGACGGAAGGGACGGACACGACGGAGGTGACCGCGGGCACCAGCCTCGAGCCCGTCACGCTCTCCTCCGGACCGTCGACCGCCGAACACACGACCCGCAAGCCGACCGACCCCGGCAAGGTGCACGTGAAGGCGGACCCCAAGCGTGAGTGTCCCCTTGCTTCCCTCCAATCCTCCTCGCTCGTCTGCTTTCAGTGTTCGGAAGTGCCGCCCGCTTCGGCTCGTTGGGCGCCGTTCGCGTGCTCGTCGCCCTGCTGCTGGTCGCCGCCCCGCTGCTTTGAGGCGACCGCCTCCTTCCGCTCGTTCGTGTGTTCCGATTAGGAGGGCAGAAAAGGGAATAAACTCTGAGAACAAGGCGGCTTTCGCGTTGATTGTTCGACGAATGATCCACTGGAGAGCTCCTCATGTTTACTCGTCGACAACCAATGAACACGACTAACAAAAGGTACCTATCACAACAAACATTTGCCAGAACACATCTAATTACGATCAAGAAGAGGAAATCGTGGCCGCTCACTTCAGGAATCCGCGGAGAATCGGAACGATCTGATCGACCGCCACGTCCACGTCCTTTGTGTTCTTGGCGCCCGTCACCACGATCTGCAACAAAACGAGAAAGGAGTGAGTAGATGAAGGTGAATCACCCCTGCTCACCTTTCCGTTGACGAAGATCAGGAGGACGACGCGCGGGACGACCATTCGGTAGATGAGGCCGCCGAAGAGCTCCGGCTCGTAGGTGGAGAATTGCGCGTGGGCGACGGCGAGCTGCTCGAGGCTGACGGGCCGCTGAAGGTCCGCCCGGCCGACCATCTTCTGCACCTTGAAGCCGACGAACTTCGCGTCGAAGCCCAGCCGCTGGACGATCCGCGCGAACTTGCGGGCGGCCAGACTTCGAACGAGCGGCGATCAACGGACAAAAGAAGCCGGAACGAACTCACTTGGCGGCCGCCGCGCTCTTCGCGCCCATCACGACCATTTTGCCCGAGGCGAACAGAAACGCCGTCGTGCGGGGCTCCCGAATGCGCAGGACGACGCCGGCGAAGCGTTTCGGGTTGAATTCGGCCGAACGCACGTGCAGCGCGATCTTCTTCAGGTCCAAACGGATGCCTGCAAGAAGGGGAATGAAGGTGAGGAGTGGCAGGAAACGAACTCAAATCGACGGTGGCCACGACGTTCATCAAAGTGGGGGAAGGACGGTCGACTTGGCCGAACGGCGCGAGCGGGGCGGCCGGAATGTTCGAGCGGGGCAGCTCGCCGCCGCCGTTCACCTCCACGATTTCCGCCTCCTCCGCCCGCTCGCCGGCTTCCGGCGGGCCGCTCGGCTGCCGCCCATCGAAATCGCGGAGAACCGTGCCGGGCGCGTTGAATTCGGCCATCTTCTCGAGCACGAGCAACCGGGATATCGAGCAAAAAGCGAGACGAAGAGGAAGAGCGGAAGAAAAAGGAGGAAGCCGGAGCAGAAAACAGAGTTCTCGCATCGATTTTTCGCCTTGGTGGAAAGATCCGACAGACGACCATTGCGTCATCTTTCCGGCATCTTCCAGTCTCCAGTTCACTGCGGATCCTTTCGATCGTCGACGGCCGATCGTCATTTCGTTGCTCCCAATCAAAGCAAAAGAAATCAGCACTTTGCATCAAAGAAACGAGTCGTTTGGATCGCTGCTCACTTTTTTCAGCGGTTCCCTTCGCATGGGCGGTCAGAACTCGACAGAGATGCCGCCCGAAGCGAATCCCACGTCTCCGCGTCCGTCGCTCGCCCAGAACGAGGCGCCGATCGGCGAGCGGATCGCCGACATCACGACGGGCGTCTGTTTCGCGCAGTCGGAGCTGCAGAACCTCGACCAGATGGTGTGGATCGGGAGCACCGGCTTTCTCGTGAGTTCTCCGTCCTCTCCTCCCTACTCTTCTTTCTTCCCCTCAGATCGCACTCGTGTTGATCCTGCTCGCCGCCAGCGGCCTCATCGTCGCGGTCTCGCTGGAAGAGCGGGCCCGCCGCGAGTACAAGACGGCCAAACGGCGTCGAATCCGCCCGCACCTGACGGCCGACGTGCTGCGCGCGATCCACGAGCGGCGCAAGAAGTGAACGCTTTTATTCGTGCAATAAACAGTCGATTGAAGTAGTAGGTTGCAGTGGAGTGAGGGGGGCAAATCGAAATGATGCCTGCTCAGTTGAAACAGTCGTGTTCTTCTCCTGCAATCACGGGCAATCAACCACAACCTCCCACTCCCCCGCCCACCTTCGATCTCGCCGTCCAAGTTGAGGACGCCCAGATTGTAAAGCTTGTGCGGGATCTGGCCATGGCTGATGTAATCGTCTACAACAAACACAAAAATATGGTGGGGAGAAAGCGAAGGATTACCGGGAATCCGGATCTGCGGCTTCCGTTGGCAGCGCTAAAAGCAGAAAGAATTCTACATCCCCTTGTTGTTCTAAGACTCACGAAGATTGAGTTGTAGCAGTTGTGGTAATGAAAATACTCCTATTAACGCCGTCTAATGCTCCCGCTTACGATGTTCAGCTTCGGATCAATCGGAGTGATCTGAAGAGCGGATCGGTGAGTGGAAGGCAGCAAGGAACTCTCACCTCGTCCTCATAGCCGGTCAGGTAGAAGTAGCTGCAACCCACGAAGATTCAGCTTCTGATTTCCCTTCCAAACGGATACCCGCGACTGTCCGTGTAACCCTCGGCCATCAGGTCGTCGATGTCCGTTCGATCTGAACAACAGAAGGATTGAGTGAGCGCCCAATCTGTTTTCTTCCCGCCCACCTTCATCGTACAGCTTCACGTGAACGCCTCCGACCGGCCGTCCCTCGCAAATCAAGCGGCCCGCAACGGCGGTCGACTGGCGGAAGCCGATCCCTCCGTCGGCCGTCGAAAAGACGACGGCCAGGAGGGCGATCAGCAGGAGCGAGGAGAAGCCAGCGGTCTTCATTCCGCCGGCTCGAAGCAAAGAAAAAGAATGGAGAATGACCGCCCTTCCGCCTTCTTTTGATCGCCGAATTCGCCGCCTTTCGTGAGTCACGAGTCGCCTGCCATTTGGCCTCCTCGGTGGACAATGGCGCTCGGCAGTGAATCACGAAGCGGATCGCCCGATTGGCCGCCCGCACGTACGAACTTCTTTTGGACCGAAAAGTCGGCGAACTCGCGGCAACAACGATGAATTCATCGAATTTCGAGGATGTTCAAAACGAAAACTCGTCATCTGCTCGCCTGATTTCCATTGAGACTTCCGAAAGGGAGAGCGCCTGTTTATCCGAATAGAACGGTCAACAACGAACAACGGAAGGAAACATTGGACGGTGGGCGAGAGACCGAAGAGAAGTCAGTTTGAAGCACCTAATCGAGAGGAAGAGCAATCGTTTGGCAGCGGGAGACACTCGAAGGAAGAGAGGAAGTGGGTGGCTGGAGGGAGTCAGTGAGTGGGACGGGGGACAATCGGGGATCTACGAGGTCGAATGGAAGCGGCCGCCTTCTTCTTCTCACTTGGTTCTTGTGGCAGCTTCCACTTTCTTGCGCTCCTTGCCCATCGGAGGGGGGCGGCGGGCTGGACGTCGCCGCTTTCGGGGATCGGCGGCGGCGTCGACTGGGAGCTCGTGGAGGGCGGCGAGAGCTGCGGCGTGGCTTTGGGCGGCTTCTTCGCCTTCGGCTGTCCGTTGGGCTGCGGAGCGGCGGGCGTCGGCTTCTTCTTCTGCACTCGCGGGCTGATGGCCGAGGAAGACGAGGAGGAGGAGAGCGAGACGACGGACGGCCGGGCGGCGGCAAGGGCCGCGTTGGACTTTGGGCGGTCGAGCGGCGTGGTTCGCGCGTCCGTCCGCCGACCAGCGCTGCTTGCCGGCCACCTTCTTTGCGTGCCAATCCTCCTTGCTCATGGCGGGCAGCTTCTCCTGACTGCCCGCCAGCTTCTTCCGCTGGTTGGCGTAGCGCGGGCGCGATGGTCGGCAGGTCGTTGGATTCGGTCTTCTGCGTTTAAAGTCCCAGCGGATGAACGCGTTGTTCGCCGCCGCGTACTCGATGAAGCTGAACGCAGCGATAAAAGAAGGTAATTGGAAGGAAAGAACGAACCGCTTCCACGACGAGTGCTGCGACAACGTCCACTCGTTGCCGACCACGAGCAGCAGGTGCATCGCCCGGCGTGATGGACGTGTTCAGCCGCTGCAATCAATAAATTGATTCAACCTGGTTGCAAGCAAAAACCCCCACCTTGTTGCACGCGACGAATCCCAGCCGGTCGGTCCGCGTGGTCGTCACGATGATCACCTTCCGCTCGGAGCCCTGGAACCGCTCCACGCTGTCCACCGTGATCTTCTCCCTTGCCGGGGATGTCCGACGACATCAGGGCGGTGGTGAGCAAGTAGGTTTGGTAGCTGCAATCCCTCCAGTTGATCACTTCGATGGGAGTGGTGGACAAACCGATAGGGCGAGATCACGCCGATGTCCTCCGGCTTCAACTGCGGAGAAGTCGCGAGTCAAACGGCGGAGGTAGGCGAGCACGACGTAGACCTCGCTCGGATTGCCGTACGATTTGTTCTGCTCCGACCTCCCGCCCGTTCACTGCGACCATCATGAGCGGGAAGTCCTAGACACATGGACAAGAGATGAGTTGATAGGTGGTGGAAGTGTGCACTGCCTTGTTGGAGAGTCCCTCCCACTGCAAGAAGGGCTCCTGCCGGCCGGCGGTGCCGCTCAGCAGTTGCTTCGAGTAGAACATCTCGGAAGAAATGGAGAGGATGGACGAGTGGCAGCGGTACGAGCGGTTCAGCTGGCCGAGCAGTCGTCTGAACGCGAGCGAGCAATGAAAGAATCATAAGGGATGTACTCACTTGTCCTTCTTGTAGAGCGGCAGTTTGGAGTAGCGGAACGAGCGGCGACTCGAACTTCTCGCTGATCTCCCTGCTCAAGTCCAGCGTGCAGACGGGCCCCAGCTGCCGGTCGTCGCCACAGAAAACGATCGAAGTCGTGCGGAGTCGCGAGGCCGCCGATCGGAATCCAAATTTCGCCCTCGGATGCCTGGCCCGCTTCGTCCAGGAAGATGTGGCTGCAAGGAGGATGTGAGAGAGGAAGAGGATGGAGGTAACCCAACCTGAAGTGGCCGGGCACCAGCCGCTGAACCAAGTGGGCGGAGCAGCCGAGTGTGCAGATGATCACGCGTTTCAGGAAGAGCGCTTGGGCGTCAGGGGATCTCGAACGCCTCTTCCTCGGCATCGCTAAACAGGACGAGTGATTCGACAAGCACCTTAATTCGAAGAACTTACAAATCGAGTGATGGGGTCGAGGCGGCGGTCGCGCGAAAAGCGAAGTCGTTGCCGGTGGAGCGGAGGCCGAAGGACGTTGCGGGTGGTCATCACGGGCGCGGCGAAGTTCTCCATCAGCTTGTGGGCGATCATATCGGCCGCCATGTTCGAGGGAGCCGGTGAGGAGGATGCGGAAGTCGGGGTCCATCTCCAGAAGGCAACGGACGGTCGCCGCAATCACCCTCGTCTTCCCCGTCCCAGGCGGTCCGTGGAGCACGTACGGGGCGTCGGCGTGGGCGGAGGTGCAGACGGCGTAGAGGACGCCCGTCTGCCGCTCGTTCAAGCGACGTGTACGCGCCTCAGCGTGGGCTGGACGTCTCTTGCAGGTCGGCCTCGAACTGCCGAAAGCCCTGGAAGCAACGGAGCATCAAACGAGTGGGAAAAAGTGGACATACTCGTTTGAAGGCGGGCGTGGGGCCCAGAACGTGGTCGCAGATGCCCTTTCTTCAGCCGATTGATCGACTTGAGCATCGCCTTCGGGACAAAGTCGCAGTTCACCTTCGTACACGTCCACTTTCTATCAAACGGCAAGTAAGTCAAAAAAGGGTGAGAGGGGGAACGACACCGGCATGTTCTCGAGGCGTTGCAGCAGCTCGGTGGGCGACGTGGATGCTCTTGTAGATGGGGAGCGTGACCTTGAGGACGACCGTCTCCTTGGTCGACTTGATCACACGAGCCCTGAACACACGAACAAACAAGATGAAATAGAGATTAGAATGGCGAACAAACCTGCGGAACCCCTCTTCCCTGCTCATCCTTGGGGTCACTTGCGGCTCGTCGTCACTCGAAGCCGCCAAGTCGGACGATCGTCCCTTTGCGGAAGTTGGCCGTTGAAGTTCGGTTGATCCTCCTCCATTCTCCCCGCTTTCTTTCTTCTTCCGCTTTGGCCGAGTAAGCTCCAGGATGACGACCGTCTTGTGGAACCTCGAAGCCGCCGCCCGGAACACGTGAATGATCTTTTTGAGGCGCTTGATCGTCTGCAGCATCCACGTCGCGTCCATGAGCCGCGGCCGTTTGATGTCGAGCAGCTTCTGGGCCCAATTTAGGGCGATCAGGGCGACCTCCCGCCGAATCAACTCGGCGGTCGTCGTCGGGTCGCTTCATGATCAGGGGCCAGATCTGCTGAAGCCGCGGGAAAGCCATTGTATAAACGGGAAGCGGAGGGAACTCACGGGATAGCGCCGGAGGGTCTTCTCGTCCAGCTGCCGGAGGCCCAACAGGAAGGTGTAGTCCTCGGGGAAGTAGGAGCCGATACTAAACAAACAAAGGAATAAGAAGGACAAGTGGGAAGACGATGAACTCACTCCTCGTGCACCTGCCATCGCCTTCCCCCTTCTCGTCTTCGGATCTTTCTTCCGGGCGGCGCTTCTTCGTCGTCGACGAGGTGGCCGACGTTCAGCTCGCGATGTTCGTACAGCACGCGCATCGGATCGGCGAGCATCTCCGTCGGCCCGTCGAGCTTCGGTGGCTCGTAGATGGCGGGAGGGGCGGCCGGCTGCAGCGAGAGGGCCGCCAGCTTGTCGATCAGAACGTCCGGAACGTCCGCATCGGCTTTCTTCTTCCTGAACGGACGGGACGTAAAGAAGGAATGATTGTTCCGGAAGACTCACTTGTTCTGCGCCTTCTTCTTCGGCATTTTGTACCCGTGAGAGCAACGGAGAAGCGTCGCTCAAGCTCCGAAGAAGACGTTCGAGCGGCGGCTGAAATTGGGAAGAAAATGCGGGGATTTTGAGACGGGAGAAGCGCGATTCTTCACAGTGTTTTTGATCGATTGCACGCGGATAATTACGAGGAAGCAATTGGAGTTGGAAAGAAGAACGGAAATCCGTGGACTCGTTGCAGAAACCGACCGAGAACATACGAAATCGACAGGAACAATGAAATCCCACTGCGGAAATCGCCCACATTGGAGCGAAGTGCCCCGCCATCGAATAGAGCGAGGTTGAACGCGCTTTTGGCAATGAGTAGTTGTGTTTCCGCCGATCGCCAGCAGTTTCCAATCGATGATCTCGTTTGGAATTGAACGGAGACTGCGGGCTGGCCCTGCAACACACCAACCAACCCCTTTGCGCAACCCCGTCCCTCTGCTCAAATGAGCAAGCCGCCCTTTCCACTGCCCCATTCGCTCCGTTAATGTCCAGCGTGCGTCCTCGAATTCCCATCTTCATCCCACCAAGAGCGAGCGGCAGGTGCGCGACCTTTGGCAATCGAAGAGGAATCGATGGGGGCAAATGGGAGAGCGCAAAACAAAACAAATGCGAGCAGAACGGGAGGAGCAAAACGATATGAGCGGAGGGGCCATCAGACGGGTTCCTCGTGAACGAAGCCGCCCGTCCGCACATTAACGGCCGCCTTCTTTTCGCAGATCTCCGACGAGCGAGGCGGCCGACGAAAGGCGAGAAATCGGCGGCCAGAATGCGGGGATCAAAAAGGCAAACGGAATTATCGGGTGGGGCAATCTCTTCGTCGAGATCTGACCAGAACGTAAACAAATCGACGCGTTTATTTCGGAGGCCGGCAACGAGACATCTCGCGAAAGATCGAGACAAGCGATTTAGTCGCTTCAACCCACCACAGACACGTTCAGTGAAATGTTGGAAGGAAGGAAGCCATTTGGCCCGTGAATCAACAGTTCTTGCGGCGGACTGGTGTGGTTCGAACACGAACGGCGGTCGACTAGGTCGGTGAGAACGGACGTGTGCAATGAACACTTCGCATGCAAGCAGGCTTCTCGCGGCGTTCCGCAGAAAACTCACAACTAACGAAACCTTCAAATGGGGCAGCAACATGGCGATAAGTAGCGATACGGGCGGTTTATGTACTGTGGCAGCAAGGTAAATCTATAGACAAAAGTAGATGGTCGTTCATCGTCGCTTCAAACCGGCCGTTTGGCTCTCCCAGTGCTCCACTGCTCACCGGTTCAAACAATCGCGTGTCTCGCCCGCGAATTTTCCATCCAGGTTGAGCACGCCTAAAACAAACGGAGCGTTCCGCGTTTCTACCTCCAAACCACCCAAAACTCACCAACTTTGTAAACTTCGTACGGAATTGCTCCGTCACTTAAACAGAGAACAAACGTAAAGGCGTTGAATGCCCAAGACGCACCTGACGTAGGACTTCGGGAATAAAAATCCGAAGCTTCCGATCGCAGGGCATCAAGCTGCAAACATAACAATGGGAGTCAATCATTTAACTGAGAGTACAAACCCGTCGTTGCAGTTGAAGTAGCTGAAAGCACCAGAAAATTATCGTTATGCCATTGGCAAACGCCTTACATGTTCAGAACTGGCTCTATTTTAGTGAACTCTCGCTCTTGACCACTGAGGAAGAAGTTTCCCATTGGCGTCCGTTTGCCCCTCGGCCATCAGATCGTCCACTAAACAGAAAAACCAATCATTTCAGTCGATTACGTCCAAAAGAACCCACTCTCGAACCAGCCGTCGTCCTCGTACAGCTTCAGGCCGGATGTTGCCAGCGGCCGGCTTGTTGTTGCAGAACAAGCGGCCGCTTACGGCCACACTTTGAGTGAAGCCGAGAGCTTCGACGTCCACCAGTTGGACGGTGAAGACGAGAGCGACGAAGAGGAACCACATGCTTTCGCTTTCCAATTTGCACGAATGACTTCGATCTCGGAAGGGCAACGCTTCTTTCTGCTCCTCGATTACTCATTGGTTTTCTTCGTTGTTCGGCGAATTCGCCCGCCCGCCCGCCCGCCCGCTCATGACCGCCGGCCGGCCGGTCGATCGGCAGCAGTCGAGAGGCGGGAGTGACAAAAGCGGGCGGAAATTTACGAGTTCCGCCCGCTACCGAAGGTCGCCGTCTTTCGCTCCCGACTTTATTACCGCCCATTAAACAAGCAAGCAGTAAGCAGTGAGTCATCAAGTGAACAACAAAAGCAGAGTTTAATTCAAACAATCCACGGTCCTGTCCCTGCAAACGTTGCTTCCAGGTTGATGCGGCCGACATCGAAGATCGCAGTCGGTAGAGAGCCGGCAGTCACGTACGACGAGGGAATCGAGATGATCAGCCGCTTCATGCACGGGTTCAGGTCTTCGCATTCGTGCCAACTGAAAGAGCAATTGTTAGACGACGGGTGTTGAATAAGTGGAAGAATTTATCGAACAATCCTTGCTGTTCTCGCAGCTCCCAGGCCCAACGAACGAGAACGAGAAGAATTGTGCTCGTTCGTGTCCAAATGTTCTCGTGGAGTTTATGCGCGCGTGTCGAAAATGCGGCGGGCGGGAGCGAAGTGCTCGCTTTTGCTTCGAACTTCCCACCACAACACACGACCGAACGGAGCGACCTGTTCCCTACGTTTCGCCCAATCAAACACAGGCGAATCCTCTGCCGCTTTTCATCAAACTCGCGCTATAAAAGCGGTGGAAACGTGGAGAGCAAGCGAGCAAATGAAGGACTGTCCTCTCTTTTCCGGGCGCACCTCAAACGAACGACATGAGCTTTTGCGGACAAGGTGGTGATCGTCACGGGTAAGGAGCGGTGGAACAGAGTAAGAACTGACCTTTGTTTCCGTTTAGGAAGCAGCAGCGGGCATCGGGCAGGACTGCGCCGTTTTGTTCGCCACCAAAGGAGCCGCCGTCACGATTCACGGCCAGAATGAGGAGCGCTTGAAGGCATGCCGAGAAAAAAGGCTGCTGTACTAACTCCCGCTCCAATTTAGGAAACCCTCGCCCAACTAAAGCAAGTGGGCGTCTCCATCGACAAGAAAATCCTCGAGGTGGTCGGTCCAATCGAAAAGGAGGAGACGCGGCAGAAGTTGGTCGACGAAACGATCAAGAAGTTCGGCCGATTGGACGTGCTGGTCAACAATGCGGGCCTCTCGCATCGATCGGACTTGGGCGATCCGAACTCGTTGGAGAATTTGGGTTGGTTAACGAACGGAAAGAGGGATGAATTGATGACTGCTTGTTGCAGACTACGTGTTGAACGTGAATGTGAAGAGGTGAGCGGCAGCAGACAGGAAAGGCGGTTCAAACACACTCTGCCCTTCGTTTCAGCCTGATGGCCATGACCCGCCTGTGCATCCCTCATTTGGAAAAGACGAAGGGCAACGTGGTGAACATCTCGTCGATCGGGAGCACGTGGTGTGTGCCCTCGCTCACGCCCTACCAGCTGACCAAAGGCGGCTGTTGGTGAGTGGAAGCGATGAGAGGAGTGTCAGTGAGATGCACCCCCTTTCAGATCACTACACCCGAAATGCTTCGATCGAGTACGCGCAGGTGGGCGTGCGGGTAAACGCTGTTCGGTGAGCCCCCCATTCGTCCCTTCCCTTCATTCATCTCTTGCTCGTCAGTCCGGGAGTGATCACGACGAACTTCGGCGCTCGGCACGGGCCCCCGAGCGACCAATCGCTCGCGTGGTACGAGAGACGTCCGCAACAACGTCATCCCAATGCACCGCTTCGGCAATCCGCGCGAGGTTTCGAATGTGATCGCCTTTCTGGCAAGCGAGAAGGCGAGCTACGTGACCGGTAGGAGCAATCAAAGCGTGCAGGAAAGAAGATCGAATTGCAGGCTCTCTGATCGTTGTGGACGGCGGACTGTTGGCCGGACCGCCGCTCTCTTGAGCGAACCTGATGGGAGAAGAGAACAGTCAAGTTGACGGCACAATACTCATCCGTTGAATGAATAAAAGGCTTACATCGCTAAGTAGGGGTTGATGGTGAACAGCTCCTTTGCGGCGCCCGTTAGGTAGAAGCGGCCGAAAGGATCGACCCGACCTTCCACACTCATGACGTCGTCCGGATCTGGGAAATCGCTGTCGAATAGGCGGAGGAACTCGCAGTCGATTCGAGTACGCGCCCGTTGCAGAGCAGCTGGCCTTGGACGGCTACCGATTGAAGGCGGCCGAAACAAGCAGAGGTCGAAGGAATGCAGAAGAACAGGATTGGAAAAACGAGCCCACCGATTGAACTGTTGTTCGGCTGCCCATCACTCACGACTGAAAGGAAGAATGCGAGGATTGGAAGCGTACCAGAGAAGAACGCCCTTTGGGCGTTCCCTTTCAAGTTTTTATTCCGAACAATAGGCCGCCGCCCTAGCTCGAACAATGCGGAGAGGTTGGGAAATGCCGGCCCAATCGAAAGAATGTGGGCGGCCGAGAGCAGGCGGGTGATTCAGCAGGCGGCAATTCCGCTTTCCGTTTCTTTCACTGGACCACCCCTTTCCTCGAGTCGCTTCGATTACGTTTATTCGTCATGGAGGAAAGGAAACACAAGTGGTGTCGTTGGTTCAGTTGATGCAATCGTAGTGCTCGCCGGAGAACTCGCCGTTCAGGTTCAAAGTGCCTAAACGATGGATTTCAAGCTCCAGAACACACAAAATGGAAGACAAACCAATGTCGAACACCTTCGTTGGGAAGCTCGCCTTCTGCGATGTAGTCGTTAGGGATATGCGGTAGTGTAGCACGAACCGAGAACTTCTTCGGGCACGGCAGCATGCGGTCCTGTTGGAGGTGATTAGCTACTGCTCACCACCCACCGCCTTTCACTCACCTTTCTGGCACGTGTTGTAGATCTGAACCTTCATGATTTAGTAAGCACTACGCATCAGAGAGAGATAAACTTGCGTTCACTTTAGGTTCGATTGTAGTTACTTCCGAGGTATGTCCTGCAAGGAAATAGAAACGTTTAGTTGAATAGAAGAAACCTGTTCGCAGGTTGTTTTGGGAGAATGACTCCACAATAGAAACGGTACTTGAACGTCAATTGTTACGTTTTTTTACTTCAACTGACTTGGCGAAACAAGAGTGGCTTTTATTTGCTCGCGTCGGAGATCCCCGCTCATTCCGCCGTACCCGCCCGGTTGGACATCTCCCTCTTCTCAAACACCACGTACCTTTCAGTTCGAACTCCCCATTCGCGTCGGTCTGTTGCTCATCGAGGAGATCGTCCTAAAAGTCAAAATGGATTGAACGGATTAATTTTCCGCTTGCGAACCGGGATCGAGGGTGTCCACATCGTACAATTTCACTTTTACGTTAACTGCGGGTTGGCCATCGCACCTTAAAAGAGGTATCTCGTTCATAAAACCCACACCAAACAGCCTCTAGAGACTTAACATCAACTTCCCGCGAGCTCCGGCCGACTGGATCGTGCCGAGGGCGACGACGGAGACGGCGGAGAGGCACAAGAAGGCGGCCAGGAGTCGGATCATTTCGAGTGGATTGGCTAAAATCCGCGCGAGTTACCGCTTGAACGAACGAGATCGCTTTTAAGGGCGACGAGTGGCGGAAGTCAAACAAACAACCCCCGAATGGAGTGCTCGAGCGACCTTTGCGCGTTTAAGAGTAAACAACCCGCCACCCCGTCCGCCCGACCGCCCCGCGCGGAGTCAACCCCCGCCGCTCCCAGGGCGAAAGGAGTGTAAAAACTCGCGCTTCCGTTCGCCCAGCGACCGGCCCGCCGCGGATGATCGATCGACCGTCGCCGTTGGGGCGCCTTAAACGTTGGAGCGAAGACGGCGGAGTGTTTTGAAAGCGAAACGCACTCACCAAACATCGCCGTCATCGCACGGAATGAACAATCGATTGATTCCGTCGAAGAATTTTGATTGTTCACCGCAAGGATTCATTTATTTCGCTCGGTTCCGGTGGGCGATCACGTACGCGGGGCAACAACAAACGAAATGAACGGATGAATAAGTGGCAATGAAAGCGATGAGTGGACGAATTCGCGGAAGATTCCAGCGATTCGAGCGATGGCATCACTTCGCGGGCTGATCGGCGGCCGTCCGTTGCTCCTTCCGAATTCGGGAGACCGCGTTTTGGATTTGCAGTCAACGAGGGGCACCTGCAGGTTGTAGGGATGGAGGGAGTTCTGCAGAAAGGGGATGGGTTAAAGGGAATGAACAACTTGGCCCGAACTCACGAGAAGTGCCCTGCGGAATGGCGGCCGGTTTCAGCCCGTCGGCCACGTGCCGTCGGATGGCCGGCATGTGCGTCTTGAGGAGTTGCGGATCGTCCGTCTGGTGCTCGTGCGGGATGGTCGCTTCCTCGACCTCCATGGTCGGTGGATCGGCCGCGTAGATCACCCGCAGCCTGCGGGGGCACTTCTTGTGCGCACACCTGAACAGAAGAGGATTGGTCGAGGGAAGAAAGGAAGGAACTCACTCGAACACGTCCACTTCCTTCGCCGCTCAATCCTCGCGTGTACTTCCGATTCAAACTCCAGCCGCTCGAAACGTCCGTCCACCACAACGAGAAAGTCGTCCTTCTGGTCGAATCGTTGGATCTTCTCGTACTCGAGCGTGCGGGGCGGTCGGCGGGTGGATTTTGACCCTTTGGCCACTTCTCCTTCCTCGTCGGTCGCTTGACGAAACTCCAGCAGTTGGAGCAACAGGGCAGAAGGGGATCCATGAACACAACAGAATGCAATAGAAAGCAGGAGAAAGAATAAATGGGCAGAAATAAAGCCGAAAACTCGTGCGGGCTCGCTGGCGCGACCACGAGCGAGCGCGCCGGTTTGTAGGGGGCAAAAAGGCGCTTTGTAGGAGAAAATAAGGCCCCTCGCCCGTCCGAATGCTTTCATGAGCGCCCCGCTCGCTCGACTAAGAATCGACTTTTCTCTGCCTACGAGCAAAGCGCCCGCCACGCGGCCTCGCGAGGAAAATCGAGTGTTTTGGGATGGCGATATCGCCTCGGATCGGATCAAGACCTTGAGAAATATTGGTTCTGATTTGTTCTATTTGTTTGACGAATCTGACGTTCGAAAAGACGCGCACTTGGATGTTCATTATTTCGTTTGTTTCATTGCAATTCTGCTCGTTTCGAAACTCGTTGATTCCGCGTACAGTATTGTGAAACGCTCGTCTCAATGACTCACTCGACGGTTGTCCGTTCAAACGACCTTCGGATCACAAAACACAAGCAAACGGAAGGCTCATTAGTGCGCGTGTTTGCAGCGAGCGATCGCCCGTGTCGACGAGCACTTGGCTTTTCGAAGGCCGCCCTTCGCTTTCCGCCCGTTCGCCCGCCGAGCGGCCCGCAAAAAGTGCAAAGCGAGCGGACGGGCGGGAGAACAAGGAAGGGCGATTTGCTACGAAAGTCGAGTTCGTTTCTACTTCCGAAACCACTCACCGCTCTCCGTTCTTCCGTTTACTTTCCACTGCCCGTTCGTTCCGCAGTTCGCGATGGCCGCCGCGCAGCCGGACGGCAGGCGGAAAAGAAGGAGCTTCGTTTGAAGGAGAATCCTCGAGCAGAACGGCCATTCGGTCGACTGGTTGGTGGAGACCCTGAAGAAGAATGAGCCAAAATTCGCGGCCTTGTGCAACGGCGGGGAGATCAAAGAAGTGAGTTCGTTTCTTTAGTTCGCGTTCACTCGTTTGGTTTCAGTTCGGGGTGAAGGAAGATCGGCGAGGGGAAGGGTTACTGCTCACACGTCTACGGGGTTTCTTTTCGTTTCAACGGAGATGCGGGAAGCTGCCGACTACTCGCTCGTGCTCAAGATCCCGACCATCGACCAGTGGGTGGCCGCGCACAAGGGGATGGGCAGGACCATCGATGAGGTTCCCCTTCCACCCCTCTCTTCGGTTTACTCATCCTTGGATGTTTAGGCCAAACTCGAAGAGATTCGAAAAGACGATCAGGGACACGCACGAGGCGGAGTGCGACGTCCTCGAATTTCTTCACGATCTCCACGCCACCGGCTTTCCGATCCCCGCCGTCTACGCGATGGAGCGGCGAACGGACGAACAGCCGGGCATCTTCTTGATGCAGGACGCGAGCATCAACGCCCACTCGCCGGACATCTACGACTCGATGAGCGCCGCGTTATGCGAGAACTTCGTCCGCCACATTGCCGACTTCCAAGTGAGCCCCGGCCGAGGGATCGCTTCTTCCAGTGGATTCCTTAGACATTCGTGGAGTTGAAGCCCGCCGAGTCGTGGCAGGACCGCTTCTCTAAGTCGCACTACGTGGAGCGCTTCAAAAAGGACAGCAAGACGGACATGCCGGGTGTGTCCGTCCGTGTTCCACATTCCGAACGGTACACTCCTCTTTTCAATCGTCCGATTTTATGCCGGAGTTTAGAGAAGAACGAAGTGGCCGATCAGTACGCCTCCTTGGACATGTACGAGTTCTCCAAGTTCACTCGTGGTCGATTGCTCCGAGGCCATTGGTTAGTGGAGGGTGCTTCCTTCGATTAATTTTGTTTAGGGGCTTCAACGTTAAACCATTCGGATGCCTGGTGGGTTCGACGGAACAGTCATTCGAATGAATGATTCGGTGTGTTCAGGACGAACAACCTGCTCGTCAAGGAGGACAGCCCAAACGAGATCACCGCCTTCCTCGACTGGGCGATCATGAGCAAATGTTCGTTCGCCTCTTACAACCAGGCACATCTCTTCGCTTCTTTGCAGGCAACCCGCTCTTCGACATTGCCTGTTTCATCGGTTGGTGTGCGGAGGCGGAGGTTCGTCGTGCACACGAGCAGCGACTGCTGGACCTTTTCCACGAGCGGCTGACCAAAAACCTCCGGGCGCACGGCCGAAAGCCCCGCTTCACGCGCGAGCAGGCGACCGAACTCTACGAGCTCGCCTTCGTGCACGTCGTGTGCACCTTCATCGAGATCTTCACCTTCCAGGCCCTCCCGTTGCTGCAGCAGGAGGAGAACGCGGAAGATAGGAAGAAAGCAGAACACCTGCTCCAGCGACTGCGGGACGCTCTCGAAGACGCCGGCCGCCTGCTCAAGAAGCACAAAATTGTGGAGAGATTCGGCCGAAAAGAGGCGGAAGGCGGGGAGAAGCCGGCTAAATGATCACTTGATGATACTGGTTGCCTAACTGATCGCTTACTTAATTGCAGTTTTGAATAAACACATCACACGACGAGAAGACGGTCAAAGAGGGCCAAGAGAAGCGAAACATATTCGATTTTGAACGTGCTACTCAAAGACTAACGAGTACGCTTCAAATGGACCAAGTGTTTGTTTTGTAGCGTGTTCGGGCACGAAGAGGTTTCCCGCTACACGCGTTTTGTTCAGCGGGCTAGTCGGAAGAGGAAGATGGACGCTTGCCCGCTTGTTTGCTCGCGGAGAAGCGAGGAGGGCGAGCGAGGAAGTTGCCTTCTTTCTTTTTTCTTGCCCCAATCTCTCGCCTCTTTTGTTTACGTCATTCAGAACCCTTCGAGCAAATCTCTCGATTTGCGTCAAAACGGCGTTCCCGTCCCGTTCACGTGTCGTTTGTTTAATCAGGCGTCGCGAGACGATTGCTGCTCTTCGTTCCTGCTTGCTGGCCTGGTTTTCCCATTTGTGCTCTTGCCTCCAAGCGGGACGTGCTGTTTGTACCCACGGTCTTGCCAGGAGAATAATTTGATTCCCGTTTGTATTGGCCTCCCGCATTCCATATTGTCCCGCTTCCATCTCCGCCACTCACCTTTGACGTTCCTTCGATTCACGGGGCACACGCCCGGCGACCAATTTTCAGTCCGTCTTGTTTGCCTTCGCCGTTTACTTTGAAGCCAGAGAAAGCAAAGCTGTTTGCATCGTCATGGGTCAGCCAAAGGATCGGCTATTAGGTGGTTAAACCTGTGGGCCTTGCCTTTCTTTGACCTTTTAAACAGCCTCCTGCTCTTCTTTTCGTAGCATCGCGATATAAAAACAGCCCGGCGAGTCACTGTTTGCGAAAAGGAGAGCCGAAAGAAGGAAATTGTGTCGACCTTGCGGGTGCAATGCAAAAGGGGTCGTGTGCTTTGTGCCGTTCACAAACTCTGCACAGTTCTCGCTCGATTGTAGCGGTGACTCACTCTTCGAATGAGCTTTAGGATGCGGTGTGCACGTCAATCCCTCCATCGAATGGCGGCCGATTCAACGAACAGGTGAAGTGGAAGAAGGAAACGAGTTGCGTGAACGACCACCGGAACGGCGTACTCACGAACTGCCGCGTGTGTTCCGCCGTGACGAGCAGAAACCATTACGGTACGCACGAAAGGCAATGGAAGAATTTAGAATAGTTGTCGGTTTCAGGGATAGCCAGTTGCAACGCTTGCGGCAAGTCAATTGAATGTGACGACCATCGTTCAATCATTCCCTTTACGTTGCAGCGGCCTTCTTTCGGTCGAACGTGCAAAGGAACGACGGAACTACTTCTGCTTAAAACAGAACTGCAAAGTGGCGATCAGTACGCTCATCCTTCTATTCCACCTTCCTTGATTTCCTTCTTGCAGCCGGCCGACAACAGAAAACGTGCAAGCGGTGTCGCTTCCTGCCTGCATTCGAATGGGGATGCTTGTTGAAGGTGAGCGGCATTGAAGCCAATGCTTTCTACTAGTTCTCCGCTTTACTGCAGCCGTCTGGAAGCGAAGTGTGCTGGACGAGGGCGATCAGTTCAAAGCGCTGCCCGTTCTCCAGCGACTGCTGCGAGCGCGGAAAGGGACGTTCGTGAACAAACTCAACCTGATGACGAAGCTTGCCAAGAAGTTAAATGTGAACACTCCTCCTCTCTCCAGCATCTACCCTTCTTCCTGTAGATCAAAGTGGAGTTGGGCTCGTTGAAGCCGTCGCTGCAGCAAACCGAGTTGTCAAAGGAGAGCGAGTTCGACGTCCTCCTGCAGTACATGCGAGATGCGGGCATTGCGGAGATGGGTCTCGACTTCACGGACCAGGTACTCATCGTTCAATCAATCCATTGAACGATTCCTCAATGGTTGTTGCAGGTGAAAGTGGCTGTCCATGTGTTCTACCGATGGTTGTTCCTCTCTTCTGTCATGTCATCCCTTCGACAATGGCGGCCATCACGACCGAACAGTCTACTTTTCGGATCAAGGCCGAATTCCTGTCAAGTACGATGAATGTTTCGATTTCATTCGTTCGCATCAAGTGGAGCACGTTCACGTGTTGTCCAGGTACTCACTTCTTTCAGTCAAATCACCACACTCTTCTGTTCAGGGCGTGGTACGAGCTGTTCCTGAAAGGAATGGAGAAGCTGAAGCGAGTGCACGCCGCCCATTTGGATCGAACGGAATTCGCCTTCCTCACCTTTCTTTTGGTCGCGCAACAAGCGAAGGAACTCTTCCCGCGCAATTCGGTGCATTCCCACTCGGATGAACGCCGCCTTCAGAGCAACTCCGCGAGCACTACGCGAAGCGACGAGTGGGCCATCCGGTTGGACACGCTTGTCCTCCTCCTCAATGAGGTGAACGTAGGGCACTGAGGGTTTAAGAAAAGGATTGGATTGACGGGTGGATTGCAGGAAATCGAGTACGAAATCCAGCAGTTTGCAGCCCTTCTGCTAGTGGGCGGCTACGAGACGATCCTGCAGCGAATTCGGCGCTTCCACGGCCTTCTTTCCGCCCACTAATGACCGTCTGGCTAGTTTGTTGAATCCAATAAACCTTCCATTGCTTGACTGTTTCGGTTGGGAGGACAAAAATCGTAGCCGTTTGCAGCCGTACGATCGTTGGAGCACGCCGTCGTGCAAGTGGCGGAGGGCAAACAATCGAATTCGGGTGATCTCCGGCCCCCAGGCGTCTGCTTTGTGCCGCCAACGGGCCGCCGGAGCCTACTTTGTGCGCGGGCTACATCGCGGGGTGGTTCGCGTTCGGGAATGCGCATTTTCGAGCGGCCCCTAGCGGCCGGCTTGTTTGTTTGCTGCCGCGAGTGTCGTTTGCGTTCGAATTGCAACGGCCGGCGAGCGGGCGGAACGGGCAGGGAAGGGCGTAGGGGGACCTGCGATCAAGTGTACGTCCCGCGGGCCAGCGAGGGCAGCGAAGATCACACGCGTGAGTCACACGCTCGGGCCGAAAATGGAGTGATTGGCGGCCGGCGGCATCGGGCGAGGCCGCGGCGATAACCGGCCGACTCGCCCCCGCCACTCCCCGCCCGCCCGCCCGTCTTTCTGCCCACTTTTTGTGCAGCGGAAGACGTCAATCGTCGATTTTGCTCGCCGCGTAGCCACGGCGGCCTTCCGCCCGGCGGGCGTCCAAAAAGGCGGGACGCGAGAGCGGGGCTCTAGTTTGTGCCGCTTCGCCTCTCGCCCGGTCCTTCGCCTTTCACGTGTTTGCTCTCGCGCCTGACGTGCAACGAGCGAAAAGAGAGTGCGGGGATCCGTTGGGCAAACGCTCGCCAACCTTTCTTTCCGTGGCACGGTGGAGAAGTTCGACCGATAAAGTTCGCCTTCCCCCTCCCTACTTGCCCACCTTTTCCCTTCTGCCTGCGCTTTTGGGGGTTTGGTCGTTCTCACGGAAACACGCGAGAGATCAGCCGGCCGGCATATGCCTCGTTTATCAAAAGACAAACGCCGCAAAGTGGTTCGCAGAGTTTCCATTTGCGTGCTAGTCGATGCTGCCGTTTGCCTTGCGTGGAGGAGTGCCCCGTTATATCCGAAAAGTGATCTCTTTTCGGTAAAAGTTCAACACTGCAGAACGCGCCTCGACTTTCGCAACGACCGGCGGCCTCCACTTCGCGGTTCAACATTTCGTTGGGCCGCGTTTGCAAGGCCGCTCGCGGGCTGATCGCGGGTTCGTCCTCCTGCACACGGGCCGTTGATTTGCGTCACGCGTTTGGCCGCGGGGCTTCTCCGATAAACAAACAGGCTGCGGGGAGGGAAGTGGGCGCGCGTTGGACACGAATTTCGGGATCGGATCGAATATGCGGAAGGCGGTTGACGTAATTGGAACCGAGTACCACTAATCGATCCTTAAGGAATCGTTCTACCCATCAATACACGGATAGATATTCGCAATGATTCTTTAGTCATCTGACGGTAAATCCACGCGTACTTGTGGCCCTCCTCAATGAAAATTACTTCACGCCGCCGCCGCCACGCTCCACTTTCCGCGTTGTTCGTTGGGTTCGAGTTGGTTTGTGTTCCGGCGGGCGCTCGTCGTTGCGGTTCCTTCCGCCAGCCACTTCAAAAATCCGCGGTCTTTTTGTGTTGCGCGCCTGCCCGGCGTCTGGGTGGACGAACTTTCCGTCGGCGAGGGGTTTTGGTGGTTTTCGGGTCGAAAATTCCTTCTGTTTCTCCGCTCACCGGCGGCCGCCGCCTGCCCGCCGGTGGTCGTTGCACGGGGCCTCCCCGCTTCGCCCGTCGCGTTTCGTGTGCGTTGAAACAAAAAAGTCCGCGTTTTCGGTCTCGATTCCAGCGCGTCTCGCTTTCCGCCTGGTTTCGCGTCCACCTTCACGCTGCCTGCTCGCTTTCTTCGCGTCTGCCATGCGGCCTTGCGTTCTGCTTTGTTTTGTGGAGACACAAAGCTCGCCCGAATTTGGAGCGATAGGCTCTGCATTTGGGGTTGGACGAGTCCCGTAAACAGTTTGCGTGAACCTTTGTGATTGTGCGCAGATGAACCGAGAGGATTTCCGTCGAACACGCAAACTCGCCGCTAGTTTCTTTGCGTGAAGGATTGCGTAGCAACTGGAAAGAAAGAACGAAACGTTTCTTTCTTCTGTCGCTCTCGTCTGTCCGCTCGCCCACTGCCCGCAAGTGCCGCCGCTCGTCCGCTCGTTCTTCGCGGTCGATCACGAGATTTTTCGTCCTTTGATTGCGAGCATTCGCGGGTTTGTTGCGGACGATCGGGCGTGCGGGTGACGTCCTCGCGTGGATTCCGAACCGTTCGGCCGACTCGAAAGGTCGCCGGGCTCACTTTCTTCTCCTCTCCGCTTCGGGTGGCCGCTGGGCCGCTTGGACGGTTGAAAGGCGTCGAATTTCAATTCCTCGCCGCCCGCCCGCCTGCTGGAAGCGCGCAAGCGGCCCGCCCACGAACGAGGACGACAAAACGCGGACCGTTTTCTCTTCGCTTTCGATCGCCCCGTTTGCTCCAAAAAAGTTCGAAATGTCGCTGTTTGTTTCGGAGTTTCGGACCGCAGGCGTGCGTGCATTTGGACCCGCCACTCCCCGCCGCCTTCACGTGCACCTGCGGGGATTCCCGTCGCCTTTTTGGGCGTTTTTTGAGTGTCTATCGAGTCAATAGGGAGGCTCTGGTGGACGGCTGGACGGCAAAGTGCATCGAAGATGAAGGTCGAAGCCCAGCGCGATAGTCATCTCTCTTCGTGTCGATCTTCCAACCCGTGTGCATTGCGGACACAAAGCAGAGGCTGTCCGTACGATTCGAATCGCTTCAGCCCGTGCGGCCACTCCTTTCTGCTTTGCCGCCTCCACCGTACGCGGCGCGTTGTTTGTGATCGGGCGGGGGACGCCGCTTTACGACGGCCGGAAGTGGGAACTTTGCCCCTCTTTTAGGGGATTCGAGGGGCAAGCGGCTGCACGCCCGGCCGGCCGGCTGCTGCGTTCCAGCGATAAGAGCACAGCGGCGTCTAATTGGGGATCGGCACTCCTTCGGGCGATGGCATCAGCCCGCGTCTTTCGAAATTCCTTTGCCTTTGTTTGCCGGCCACGTCGTCTTCCTTGGGGGTTTCAAAGCAGAAGAAAAGAAGATAAAAGCCGGGGAACCTCCGTGTCTTCGAGCAAGTCGACACGAAGCGCCGATCACTTGCACTCGGCACCGAAATGTCACTCTCCTGCCCTCATTGCCTTGAACCAATTGTCATCGCTTCCTTCCGTTTTCGTTTAAGACCGATTCGATTGTCTTCCGTTCCTCTTCACGAACCCCCGGGATCCTCAAGTGGAGTGGAAAGCGAAGACTTTCGACGACGACGAAGCGGCGGAAAGTGGGTTCAACTTCTCGCTTTTTCTCCGAAGAGTTTGCTGGACTCCTTCCTTCGCATTCTCCGCTGTCTGTCTGCAACCTGCTCGTTCTCGTTCTCGTTCGTTAATTGCTTGCCGGCAACCACTCGGTTATTAGCGGCCGTCGTTTCGGTCTCGATGGTCGCCGGTGGCTCCAAGGCGACACGCGGCCGGATGTTTGGTGCTACAAAACGAGCTCGAAATGGCGCCTGAAGCGGCGTTGGACACTTGAAACCTCCAAATGTGGGAATCCGCAAGGATTGGAGTGGACCGAGTGGACGCAGTTGAGGCACGGGACTTCCGCAGAAACTTCCTACTCATTGCTGGCCAACCACCGTTTTCTCCAGTCGCTCATTAAACGAGATGCCGTCATTCCAACCGTCTGCATCAATCCTGTCGAACGCAATTCCCTCGCTCCCTGCGTGCTTCTTGCGGATTCGCACGAAAATTCCGCCGGATGACCGGAGATTAATTGCAGGCTTTTGTGGCCTTTCGATTGCCCCGATCGTCCAGCCGGCCACAAACCCCTGACCAAAATAGCTGCCGTGTTTCTCACACAACAACCTTTCTTTCCGTTGCTTGCGGGAATCCAATTGAACGCCGATTCAATCCGCTGCTGAACTCCAAAGTGGAGGGTGAATTGGATTCCGATCTTTCTTTTAGACGCCGCTTTTTTCACTTGAGCTTCCGCTCCCGCGTTCTTCCTCGTTGTTTGCGAACACCGGCGACCATAACCGTTGCGTTGTGACGCACGTGGCGGAAATACGAACGAGTGTTCGCACGCCTCAGCTGGCGGCTCGTGGTCGGCCGCAAATTCGCAAACTCCGCCCCCGATTCTGCCGCTCCACACGCGCGCCCTTTGCGGATACAAACCAGAAGCCGGGACACGGAGAACAAAACCCCCCGTGTGCTTCGTTTCGCCTCTCATTCTGCGCGCCTCCCCGCCGGTCAATCGGTTTTTAATCTCCGTTCTATGCCGATCGGCAGGTGGGCGGGAGAGTGGGGATTGATCGCGTGTTCGTTCATTCGGAGCGAAACGTGTCGAGTGACGAGTCGAACACAAAGGTCATCCATTCATTCGTTCGTTTCAGTCAACCAGGAAGCCTAGCCATTCGAAGAAGGAAGATGCAAGTCCGCATCAAGACCGAGTCGCCCGACCCCGCCGACGACGCGCAGTCGCTGGCCGGCCAAACGGAGATGGAGATCGACGTGGTGGGCGGCAGTCCGGTGGGGCTGCTCGGCAGTCGGCCGTCCACCTCCAGCGCCCTCGTCTGCCGCGGGATGCTCTGCCTCGTGTGCGGAAGTGGAGCGAAACGCTCCCATTACGGCGCGATCGTTTGCAACGCGTTCGTTAACTGCTTCTCATTCCTTCGCTCATTCCTTTCGTTCAGATGCGGCTCATTCTTCCGAAGAACCATTTGTAATCGCCGCGCGTACTACTGCTCAAAGAAGAACTGCGTTCTGACCAGCGGCATGAACAACAAGGAGGACGCGTTGAAGCGGCTGTGCAAGTACTGTAGGTTTCAGAAGTGCGTCGAGGTTCGTTTCTCTCCTGCAAGCAGCAAACACTCGTCGATTGCTTGTAGGTCGGCATGATCATCGACTCAATCTTCCGCCGCAAGGTCCTCGCCGAAGAGGACCAATTCCGCGACTGCTCGCTGCTCCAGCGGATCGTCCGCGCTCGACAGGCGACCTTTGTGAACAAAATAAATCTGATGGGCAAGGTTGCGCGCGAAAACAACGTCAGTTGCCTACGGAAGTGAAGCAGACATAGAATTGTTCTCCGTTGCAGTCGATCCCCAAAATGAACGCGCTGAAGCCGGACGCGATCCAAACGTTCAACTCGAAAGTGAGCGAATTCGAGGTCCTCCTGCTCTTCCTCAAGGACTCCGGCTTCCAAGAGTTCGGCCTCACCGAGCTGGACTTGGTTCGTCTTCATTGAAAGAAAGAACTGGCTTTATTTCGTCCGTTTAGGCCCGCATCGCCATTCGCTGCTACTACCGGTGGCTCTTCCTCACCGCAGTCGCGGTCACGCTGCGTTCGGGCGGCCATCACAACAACATGGTTTACTTCAGCGATCGGGGCCACGTACGCTCATCTGCTGCCTTCTATTGATTCAACCCTCGTGTTTTTAGGTGCCCGTCCACTACGACGACATCCTCGACTTCTTCCTCGGCCACGGCGTGGAGAACCTGCCCGTTATCGCCAAGTCCTGGTACGAGATGTTCCTGCGCGGGATGCGCATCGGCCTCCGCTTCCACGAAGCTCACCTGGACAAGACGGAGTTCGCCCTCCTCTCCCAACTACTCGTGTTGACTGAAGCTCGCGAGTTGTACCCGTCGGTGAAGGCGATCGCCCACCGCCTCTCCGACCTCTTCCAGGAGATGAAGGGCGAGTGGTCGAGGGTAGAAGGCATGATTGATGGCTGTGTTTTAGACTACCACGAAAGCTCGTACTCTGACGTCGCTTTACGGCTGGGAAACATTGTCTTCTTGCTCAACGACGTCAACGAAATGCAGCCCGTGATCAAGCAAATGGCGATGCTCATGGACATCTCAGGTTGGGTTCTCCGGTCGGAAATGAAGTTAATTCGGCTATCGCGTTGTGCTGCCCAAAATTATGCACCAGTACGGCTTCACGACGCAACTCTGATCTCCTCGCAAGTAGTTTGTGCTCTCCTTGGAGTTGCTCGGAGAGTCGAATCGGAGCCGAATTTCGTGCACCCGCGCGTGATTTCCGCCGTTCGTTTGTTTGCTCGCCGCCTTGTCCTTGAGATCACTCCCCAACGTTTCCCCTCTGCTCCCTCCCTTTCTGCACTCTCCTTTGAGGTCATTCGGTCTGTTTGATTAGCTTCCCTTCTCTTCCGTCATCTTCGTGTTCACGTGTTTTAGTTGTGAGCTTTAACCAAAGACTGTAATAAAGACTGTTCATAGGAGATGAGTGTCTCGTTTGTGACTTGTAACGAAGAGTGGGCGAGTGATAACCGGGCGTAGTTGATGCTCGTGATCCCCGAAAAGGAGCACCTGGACTCGGGACCGCCGTCTTACGCGTGTCCGCTGTGCGTCTCGTCTGCTTTCGTTGAGAAGTCGGAGGCTCGAACAGAAAGCACAAGGACGAGGAGAAGCAGCCACTCCCCGCGTCCGGCTGATTAGCGGCCGCTCTGCCCCCTCGCAATGAGGGGGACGCGTGGAGGTTTCGATGTGGAAAACCAAAAACTACGTGCATTTCTCACCGCTTTCGTCGACTTTCGGGTTCAAATTCCGTCCAACGATTGTGACCGCCGCCCTTCAAGCGAGCTATAAAAAGACCGCCCATCGGACGAGCAAATGAAGGGGACTTTGCTTCGATGCGAGTCCCTTAATGGGTGGTGTGTAACTCCCGGCTGTTTGCCCACCGCATTTGTTTTTTCGTTGTGCAGTCGATGGTTGCACGTCAGTCGATCACCCGCCCGCCTGCAGGCGATGTCGAACGGGAGGCGGAATTTCGCAAAGTCCCACGACTGCCGACCGGCCGGCTTGTTTGCGCAGCGGGCGGCCGGTCGGCCGACTGGAGGCAACGGGCGAACGCTCGTTCGTCGTCCCCGTCCGTTCTTCTTCTTCGTCTTCCCTTCATGACTGGCTGTTGACTTTGAACTCAAACGTTTATCGCTTCGCTTCATTGTTGAGGTCGTAGGTACTTTATTGCTCTCCTGCCGGTTGATCGAGCAGCAGACGTTCCATAAAAAGAAGGCTTGAATCCTGGCAGATGCATTTCGCTGCACAAGGTCTGCTTCTTTCGAGAGCAACGAATGTTACATCACTCGCCCGTTCGGGCACGATCTTTTGCTCCAAGCAGAGCGCCGGACGTCCGATTCGACGGCTTCCGTTTCGACCGTAAATTCCCTTCCTTGTACTCGTTGATTCCACTTGTTTTTTCTCGCCGTTCGTTCCGCGCGTACCACTCTAAGTCGGCGGGTTGTTTGCGAACCGAACCGCTTGCACTTTTGCACTCCCCCATCTTCCTTCATTTCTTCTTTAGAGTGCAGATGGTGGAGCTGAAATTCGCGGACACCCTCGTGCCGGTCGACCCGCACAGCCGGTTCCCGATGAAGTGCACCATCTGTTCGGCACGGGCCAATAGGACGCACTACTCCGTGGTGGCGTGCAACGCGTAAGCCCCGCTACCTGGTCATTTTATTCCATTTGAATCGTTCAGTTGTCGGAAGTTTCTTCCGGCGTACAATCTTGCTGCGACGAAACTACCTGTGTGCCAAGAAGAACTGCCATTTGACGGGAGGTTCGTTCCCAGGCCACTGACTTCTAATCGTTTCGGCTTTCTAGTCGGACCGCCGTGCAAGGCATGCCGTCTGCAGAAGGTAGCCTCATTCCTGTCCATCCACTCACTTCTCTCCTCTTCCAGTGCGTGGCCAGCGGGATGGCGATCGACTCGATCATGATTCGCAAGATGATCAGCGCGGAGGACCAGTTCGCGGACTGCTCGGCGATGGAGCGAAGCGGGAAGGCGTTGGAGGCGACTTTCGTCAACAAAATCAACATCCTCTCGAAGATGGCCACAACGGCAGAACGTTCGTTCCACTTCACCACCGCTTCAATCAACCATTGTTTGTAGAGGAAGCTGGAAATGGGGATCCTTCGACCGTCGTTGGATCGAATGCAAATGAGCAAGGCGGCCGAGTTCCAAACACTCATCATCTACCTGCGGGATATTGGTTTAAAGGAGTTGGGCATGCGCGAGATCGATTTGGTTCGTTCACCCAGGAAGTGGAAGGCGATGACCGCTGCTTTAAGGCGGCCATTGCGAATCGCTCGTACTACAACTGGCTCTTCTTCTCCGGTCTTTCGGCAACGCTGCGTAACGGTGGTCACTTTGCCCGTGTTGTGCACATCTCCGACTGTGGATACCTGCCGCTTTCGTTGTCCGAATGCCACGAGTACTTGGAGCAGCACGGCGTGAAGAATGCGGACATTGCAGCCAAGTGAGTGGCCGAAGAGGAGGACAGGCATGTAAGTCCTTTATTTTGTAGGCACTACTTCTCGATGCTGGAAAGAAGCCTCGAGATTGCGCAAAGCTTCCACAACTCGCACCTGGACAAAGTGGAGTTCTCCACTCTCTGCCACTTGAGTGTTTTGCGCAAGGGTTCGTGATCAAACGAAAGCGTCGAATAATCCTCCACATTTAGCGAAAGAACTGTTCCCGACGATGGAGCGAGTTGGACGAGTACACGAACGAGATCCTGCGGCAGATCAAGCAGTACCACGACGGTAATCAGTCTAAAGAATGCTCGGTAATCGGTGGGATCTGCAGAAAACTATCGCGATGTTGCTGTCAGATTTGGGGACTTGATCCTGTTGCTGTCGGAGATCAATGTAAGCAGAGAGAAGAACTGAGCACTCTTCTCTTCAATCCGATTTATTTTGATGCAACTTCTTTAGCAGATCGAGCAAGAGATGCACGAGTTCGCCCAACTGCTGATCCTGTGCGGGGGTTGGGAGCGGCATGTTGCCCAAGCTGACCCACGACTACGGCCTTTCCAGCTAACCGCTCGTGCTCTCCATTCGTTTCCTTATTCTCTTTAACTGTGTGTTTATTCGTGTGATAGTTACAATGCAGGCTGTAGAATAAAATGAAGAGAGATGATCACGTACGACTGAATAGACGGTTCGCGAGGCTGTTGTAGCCATTCAAATGCAAGATGGCCACGTAGTCCTTGAACAGATTGGTCAGTCGCTGAAACGAGTGAGTAGAAACGAGAAGAAGAGGTTTCAGCTGGGTACCTCTAACTCGGCGAGCAGCAGGACGATGTTGCCCACGCCAACGGCCACATCGTCGTGATTGTTTTGGTAGTGGGAGCGCAAGAAGCCGAACAGCGCGTTCATCCTCGTCCGAATCTCCTGATTGTGCGGGAAACATCCGCGCCGCGACGCTCAACGCAAACAAGTGGAACCAAACCGAGTGCTCGGCGTCCTCCATTCGCATCGCGTCCAACAGCTTCACTGTGTGGACGCTCTCTTCGAAGCATTTCATCGTGTACCTGCAAGGAGAAGGATTATCGTGGAATTCAAACCGAAGAACCCACTTGGCCACGAGATCGTAGTCGAGAAATCCTTCACAAGTGCGGACATAACGCGCCACAACGGCTGCATCGATCGCCATATGACTTTCATCCGTTGCGAACGCGATGTTCGTCTTGTGGCCCGCGTTGCGAAGAGTGTTCATCACGCCTTGATAAGGAGACCCAAGGATAGAAGAGAGCACCGCCGAGTTGCATCTTCAATCGAACGAGGGATAGAAGAGGATAATTGAGGAGAGATACTCACAAACTGTATTTTGTTCAGCCCGAGCTCGTGTATGCCGCTCGTCTTCATGTAATCGAACAGGACGTGCACCTCCGCTTCGGTTGCGATCACCGTGTGCGAGAAGTGAGGATTTTCGTAACCGACTGGGGGCCCTGAGACCTTGTGCCACCTCGCTTGTTCCGTAAGCCGCAATAATGTTGCGGAAGCGATTGACGAAGGTGGCCCGCTGAGCGAGAGCGATCTTCCACAGCTCCCTGCCCGCATCGACGCCCTGCACTTCGCACAGCGAGCGGGCCGCACAGACGGCATTCGGCGCCATTCCCTCGCTGATGCCTTCAACACCATTCGATCAGTTACATCTTCGCGTGATTGCTGAGTCCTTACACTTGTGGAACCGATGAAATTTGCAGAAATGGCGGCCTTCTCCGGCTAAACGGAGAGGAGTGAACGAATGGATGACTGAAAGGAAGCTCACTTTGGATCTTGCAGCTCTTGTCGTGCGCACACGTGTGTCGTTGCTTCTGGCTGCAAGCAAGAACGGAATACTAAGGAAATGGACAGCCATTAAGTTGCTCACCCGACGGTTCGCCGGAAGAAGGCGGCGCACGCTCACAAGCATTGCACGCGGAACTCCCGAAATGCTTATTGAGAGCCTAAAACAATCCAATCAACACGTGAATGAGAACTCGAGAAAAAACTCACTTGACCGCCGCAAATCGGACATCGCGGCCGTTGATCGCGTCCGACGTTGCGCAGGGTGGGCGGCCGGCGAAGGGGAGCCGCCGTCGTCGCTGGAGCAGCTCGGCGTCCCGACCACCGGCTCGTTCTTGATTTCCCAGCATTGGGCAGACGAAAGGAAAAGGGGGTGAATAGAGCGAGACGAAAGCGAGTCGTTAGAATGCGATGGAAACTGCTGGTGCAAACGGCTCGTCACAAACGAACGAAAGAAAGCGGCCGACCGGTTGACGTCAACCGAAAGTCGAAATCACGGCCCACAACACGCGAACGAGTGACGAGAGGCTCGTTGAGGCCGGCGGAGCAGAAAATTCGTCGCTGTGGTCGGGCGGGCGGGAAGCCCATCAGGCGGCGATAAGCGAACCGTCCGCTTCGTGGGCAAACAGTCGTGATCGACAACCGCTCGCCGCTCTCAAGACGAGCAGCTGGAGGCTTCAAAGGTTGGAAACGACAAAAAATACCACCGAAAAGGTAGAAGCACGTGAGCAACGACCATCCACAACGACAATTCGCGACAGTGAGTCAAATCCGATTGTTTTGAGAGTCAACAACCGGGGATTGAACGGCGAGTAGTCATCAGTTAGAAACTACAACACCTCCAACGTGTGATCTCCCGCCCGTCCGTCCCGGCGGCTTATCGCCGAGCGGCATCGCGGGCGACCTCGCTTTCGACAGGCGGACGAGCGGACGGGCGGGAGTGCGTGGGGATGATCGTCGGTTTGAAGTTTCGTGATCTCTGCCGCCAGTCAACGCGCGATCAAATCCGATTTAGGGGAAGCAAATGCGTGAACGTAAGCAACGAACAGCGCTCCAGCTCGACTTTCAAAGTGCAGTGTAGGTGCAAAAAACAAAGCCTCGTCTTTCTCACGCTTTTAATGGCCGCAAAGGACGAAAGCCAACCGACAAATTGGCGACCACCTTGCCGCCTGCCCTAACGAGCGGCCGGCCGAATTCCCAATCGAATTGTCGGCCGCACCAACCGAGCAGAAGCCAGACGACAACTCGGTTTGACGAACCAAACGTTGGTGTTTGGGTTCCCGCAAGCGGAATTTGTAGCAAACGAGTGAGCGTGCCGGGCGAGCGGTCCCTTGGCAACCGGAAGACAATCAGAAGATGGCGGGCACGAATCACAAACGAATTAAGCAAGACGCCGCCCCTCGCCCGCTCCTTGGCCTCCAACGAAGGGATCAGCCGCATCGTTGATCGTCGCTCTAAAAATCATCGTTTTTCGCTACACGCCGCTTAATGCAGCCCGCCCGCCCGACCGCTCGCTCGACGTGGCCGCCAGCCCGCCGACCGTTGAAACGAGCGGCCCGCCAGGAGGAAAGACCGACGGCAAACATCGAGGAACGAGGCGACGCCTGTTGAGAAGAGAAGGAGAAGGTGGAGGATGAAAGGAATACGAAAGTGGGTTCAAATTTCCGCCGTCATCAAAACAAATCAATGGAAGCCAAGGCAAAGAAAGGAGGGAAGGAAGAGGGAGGTCCAAGAGAACAAAGCGGAAGGCCCGTCGATGCACGGCAGTGGATTGTTTGCTGTAACGAATCGAGCAAGAAGGGAGTGGCCGCTTCCCGTTGTCTCCGCACAAATTTTGACGTCCGCCGGTCGGAAAGCGGGCGGAAGCTCCGCACCAAATGAAGCGGTTTGTAGGGGAAGCGGTCGAGTGCTCAACGCTTCGAGTACAAAACGATCAATTGCAACGAACTCCGAAGCAACTTTTGGTTCTTTGGGTTCACTTGGGAGCAGCGAACGGGGCCGAAAGCGGACTCAAAGTCATGCACCCGCCTGCCCGCCCGAAAGGCAGTTCGTGACTGCAGGCGAACGGAACCCAACGGAAGCAAACGTGAGAGCGTTTCGGTTCGAAAAGAAGAACAAACAGACGGCCGGCCGGCAAGTGGCAGTCGAAAGCGGAAAAAAGAACGTTCCGTTTCGTTGTGACGGCCGCCACCTGCGCATTCGCGAGAGAAGTGAGCGCTTTTTGACGTTCTTCCGCACCGCTTTCTCACGCGCCTTCAAGCACTCGCTTTTATTTTCGGGTAGACGCCTTTGAGTGAGCGGGGTGTTTGCGCACGCACGGAACGTTGAGTTCTTCGATCGCCCGCTGACGAACGAATTGAGGGGCAAAGATGAGTGCGAATCCATGAGCAATAACCGCCGAAACGATGACTATGATTGAACTGCCGATTAAACCTTGTAATCGGAAGTCAGCGATTTATTTACTCGGCTATCAGATTTGAATCGAGAAGTAGTTAGTGAGGGAATAGTTGACGACGAGTCGCCCTCCAGTGCGCGTCATCAAAAGCCGCGTGGAACTGGCGGGCCGCAGAGGATTCCTCCGTCGACTACGAAGTTGCTTCCCGTGCAGTAGGAAGCCTTGTCCGAGGCCAGGAATTCGATGACGTTCGCAATCTCGCTGGCCGTCCCCAAACGCCGCAGCGGGATCACGTTGTCTTCGAAATGGCGAATGATCGAGTCGGCCTGCAGCTTGGAGATGTCGTGGCGCGTCAAGAAAGCCGTGGTCGTTGCCCCGGGACTGCAAGAACAAATAGGTGGGTTGAATGGATGAGATGAGTGAAGGAGGCACCTGACGGCGTTCACGCGAATCCCCTGGTCGGCGTACTCCACGGCCGCATTCCGCGTGTAGTGATCTGAACGGAGAGTTTTATTCTAAACAAACGAAAGGAACTCACCGACGGCAGCTTTCGTAAGAAGGTAAGGAACCCAGTTGGTGCCCGTTCGTCGCCCTCCAATCGACGAAACGTTCACCACCTGCAGTCAAAGAGAAACAAGTGAGCAACAAACTGAATGAAGAGCAAACACACGTTTCCTTTCGTCTTTTCCAGGTGGGGGACCGCAAGGCGAGTGACGGCGATCAGCGACTT
This sequence comes from Aphelenchoides fujianensis, assembly GCA_024699865.1. Taxonomy (NCBI): domain Eukaryota; kingdom Metazoa; phylum Nematoda; class Chromadorea; order Rhabditida; family Aphelenchoididae; genus Aphelenchoides; species Aphelenchoides fujianensis. The sequence continues at coordinate 108,379 of JAMPIO010000214.1, forward strand.
CAAATTGATGTTCATCACGTAGTCTAAACAAACTCCTTCATTCCCGTGCGCTTGCATTAGCCCGAACCGAGGTTCTCCAGCGAGTTGGGGTCGAGATCGGAGCGGTGCGAGAGGCCCGCATTGTTCACGAGAACGTCCAGTTTGCCCCACTTCTCGACGGTCGACTCAACGAGCTTCTTTTGGGTCTCCTCCTCTTCGATGGGGCCGAGGACGGTGTGGATGCGCTCTTCGGGCACCTTCGCCTTCAGCAGTTGGTCGACCGTTGCCTAAGCAAAGGAATGAAAGACGAAGGATTGTGTGGATGGACCGACTTGAACGCGCTCCTCGTTCTGGCCGTGGATCGTGACGAACGCTCCCTGTTCGGCGAAGAGCACAAGAGCTGCCTGTCCGATCCCGCTGCTGCTTCCTTAAGCAATCGATTGAATAAAGAACAGAGGAATAGAGAACCCACCAGTAACGATCACCACTTTGCCCTGGAAACTCATCGCTTTTTGCAGACGAAACAGTTGGACTCTCGCCCTGTGGCTTGATGAGCGGCAGACGGGGCGAGCGCCCGCTTTTATAACCGCCGAAAGGTCCAATTGTTCTGACGGACGGGGCGGTCGCTCGGATCAATCGGCCGGTCATTCTTCTTCCCGCTCGCCGCCTTTGTCCCGCCCGGCGAGGAGCGGGCAGAAAGCGCACTTTTTGGAGTTCGGGCGGGAATCCCCCGATTGCTCCCTTGATTGAGGGGTGAGAAACGAAGCAGCGAGCGTTTAGTTCGTACAGAACGTACAGGAATGTGCGTTGTTTGTGCGCCACTTGGAAGCCGCTTGTGTTTAGGAAATAACTTGAAAGTTTTCGTATGAAAATGAGGTCCATCGTACTCGCGGAGCATTTCTGAGATCCTCAAGTGTATCGCAAAGTTGCGTTTCCCCACTTCCCTTTCTCGAAAACCCGTCATCTGATCGTATTTAACGTATTTATTGCAACACGTTCTACTTTATTTTCTACAGGAGTAATACAAGATCGAACGGAGATTAGGTGTAAGTGGGTAAAGCCATCGGTTAAGTGGAATCAAGATCACGATCACACCTCTCATTGCTTGGGCGGCGAAGGACCGAGGGAGACGCCGCCATCGACCGTGAAGTTCGCCCCGATCACGTAGCTCGCCTTGTCCGAAGCCAGGAAAGCGATGACGTCGGCCACTTCTTTCGGCGAGCTGAAGCGGTGGACGGGGATCAACTCTTCGGTGTACTTCTTGAAGAGTTGCTCCAGCTGCTGCACGCTCATTCCGGCGGTATGAAGGAAGTTGGTTTCCGTGCCGCCCGGTCTGAACACCCGCATTAGAAGAAAGAAGGGAAGGGAGGACGTACGAGACGGCGTTGATGCGCACCCCGTCGGCCGCGTACTTGATCGCCAGGTTCGAGTTGAGGTGGTCGAAGGCGGCCTTCAGGACGACGTAGGGAATGGTGTCCGTGAAGACCTTGCGGCCGCCGATCGACGAGACGTTCACGACGTTCCCCTTTGTCTTCTTCAGGTGCGGGATCGCGCGTTCGGTGAGGTCGAAGACGGAGCGGAGGTTCGTTTGGAACAGGTACTGCGAGGAAACAATGGATTGAAGCTACTAGAAGGATGGGGCTTACGTCGAGGTTCTCGATGGAATTCGGGTGGACGCCGGGCAGCTGCGAGGCGGCGGCGTTGTTCCTGCAAACTGAATGCGGAATCAATCCGAGGGATTTTTCGGCTTACACGAGGACGTCCAGACGGCCGAACTTCTTCAGCGTCTCGTCGATCAACTTCTTGCGAGTCTCCTCCTTCTCGATCGATCCCTTGACGACGAGAACACGCAAGTCGGGCACACCCGCCTTCTTCAGCTTCTCGATTGTGTTCTGGAAGAAGCGAGCAATCACTGGAGATCTCCCTCTAATCACTTGCCTTCAATCGCTCGTCGTTCTGGCCGTGGATGGTGACGGCGGCGCCTTGCGAGGCGAACAGCTCGGCAGTCGCCTGCCCAATGCCGCTGCTGCTTCCTGAACAAAATGGAGATGAACGCAGTCCCTTCGATCGTTGCTTACCAGTCACAATGACGACCTTGTCTTGGAAATTCATCTTCGGGACGGCTGAACGGGCGATTTGGGCGAGGAAACAAGAAACTGGAGGCTTTTTGGGCGGAATTCCGACCGAATATCAGCGGAAACTGATGGCATCTTCTTTCATTTCTTCGTGGTTTAAGTACGCGCCGGATTCTCCTTGATTCTCCGCTCAATCCACCAGACAACAACCGCTTCTAGCCGCTTTTCGACTGTTCGCCTGGAGTTTGTGTTCGCCGACGGGCGGGAGAAGCGGGAGGATGCACTTGAAATCGCCTTTCTTTTTCTTGGAAGCGCGGAACACTCCGTTCATCTGCGCTCCGAGCGACCGAGCGAACGGCTGGAGTTTGTGGTCGACGAGCGGAGGATTCGCCGCCGCTCTTCTCCGCCGCAAGACGAGAAGCGAGCGGGAGAACTTTTCGCCCTTCCAGCACGAAACACGGTTCCCAAGAAACAAATCGATTCGCCGCTGTCGGGGGGCAGTCCGCCCACCCACCACTCGGCCGGCCGATCGAGGAGCCGAACGGCGGCCGTCCGCCGACAAGCCGCTTGTTTACGGGGGATTTCGACACCGGGTCGTTGATTTCGATGAGAAAAGATCGTCCGCTGCTCGGGCTTTGATCCCACCGGGTCTCTTTCGATCAACCCGGGGATTCACGGCCAAAAGACCGCAATTAATCGCGAATTTCCGTGCCTTTTTCCCAAATCCACCCGTTCCCCTCCGATTATTGATTGGATTCCGTTTAGTCGCTCTCTTCCCACCCAAATGGCGCCCGTCCGTCGTGCCCGCGCCCCGCAGCCGGAGCTCCGCGCGCCTCGAGCGCTGCCCATCCGTCGCGTCCACGCCGCGCCCGTCGCGGCCGCTCCGGTCGAGGAGAAGAAGAAAGCGGAGCCGCGCCCGCTTCCGCACGGCCAACAGACCCAATGCTTCCGGGTTCCGGCGGCCGGCTCGTGGTACGTGTTCGCGCGCGGCCAAGTCGGCCGCTTCGTCTTCGGCTTCCGCCGCCAGAACGCCGCCCACCAACTGGTGGCCGTCGACACGTGGAACAAGCGCCACACGTGAGTCCTCCCTTCTTCCCATCGATTGTCGATTGAATGATCGCTTGCAGGCTGCTGGTGGACGAGACGCCGGCGGACAAGCGGCGCCCGATCGTCAACTCGAAGCTGCTCGACGTGTTCGCGCTGTCGGCCGACCGGCTGCTCGTGTACTGGCAGCGGACGGAGACCAACCGCGACCTGATGCTCTCGGAGATCCTCGTCGACTACAAGTCCCGCTCGTTCCGCCTGCAGCACATGGCGGTCGCCAGCGTGCCGGCGGACTTCGACAACAGCAACCGGCAGGAGCTGATCAACCCGCTGCAGGTGCCCGGCGAGGAGGTCGACCTCCTCTTCCTGCGCATCCCCACGCGCCGCAACGGTCTTCTGTTCTCGCTGAAGAAGCGGCGCTGCATCCGCCAGGTGGGGTTGGACGAGGACAGGCTGTCGGAGATCTTCCGCGTCCACCTGCACCGCGACGCCGACGGCCTCGACTGGTTGTACACGTGGGACGAGGCGTCGCACCTGACGAACGCCCAACCGCTGGACATGCCCAAGATCAGCCGCGTGCGCTTCGACGTGCCGCTCGAGGAGGGCGACCCCGCGAGCGAGGACTTCCCGCGCACCAATCTCAAGATGCAGAAGATCCGCTGCGTTCAGGTTCGTCCTTCTTCTTCCACTCGCTGTCAGCACCTTCTTTGTGTTCGTTTGCAGGAACCGGACATCAACGCGCGCCTCTTCCGCCGCGTGGCCGTCCACTTCGCGGGCGCGGAGGCGTTCGTCCTCTTCCGCGCGATCGCCGTCCTGATGCGCGCCGGCCAGACGCCCGCTTACTACCGTCTCTTCCACGTGCAGCTGGACAGGAACGAGTGGCAAGAGCTCAAGTTCCCCGCGAACTTTTTCGCCCGCTTCCCGCCGCACATGCCCCAGTCGGTCGAATGGCTGTCGGTGAGCGAGGGCGTGATCGAGCTTCTGTTCGTCTTCAACCAGCAAATCATCAACCACGAGGTGCTCCGCCCGACGCACTTCATCGGCAACTGGGCCTTCGGCCGGGCCCTCGCCTGCCGCATCCCCTTCACGTGAGTCTCCCATCCCTTCCTTCCACTCACTCCTTGAATTTCAGATCGCCCGAGCGTCTCAGCACGGCCTGCTTCTTCCACTTGGATCTCAGCACCCAGCCGGCCATTCCGAAGACCTTCGACGGCCGCGCCCTCTTCTGATCCTCCCGCGAACCGTCCACTCCCCGATCTTCCTTTCATTTGGTGCGAAGAGCCGACTATTCGTTGTATTGTCTCGATTTCAACGTCTATTGTTCGCTTCGTAATTTCGGTTTTCTATCGTTCGTTGTGTGAACTCCTCGTTGCTGTTGGTTTTAAAGAAAGAACGGGCGTTTGTTGTTCACTTCCTTTTGCTCGATTGTCGTCCCTCTTTCCCGCGCCGTTTGGATTCTTTGTTGTTCCATGGTCTAAGGGTAATAAATTTTTACCGAAAGGTCGAGAGAACGTGGGAGAAGAACACGATGAGGTTCGAGTAAAGAGCCGATGAATACCGGCATCTTCCGTTTCCTCTCATGAATCTCTCCGAAATCCCCGCAAACAACGGGCCGTCGGGTTGCGAAAGCCGCGTCTTTTGGGTTGCGAGTGGATTCTTTTCGAGGCGTCTGCCGGCTGGCTTTCCGCCCGCCTGGCGGCGTTCGCTCGCTCGGCGGGCGCAAAAGAAGATGGCCGGCCGACGGATCTCGCGGCTTGTTTACGCGGAGAAGCCGGCCGAACGTGATTCACCGAACGTTCGGCCGATCGGCCGTTTGATTGCGATCTGCGGCGACTTTCCCACGATCGTCCGTCGTTTCTGCCCGCCGTCCGCCTTCCCGTCGGTCGACCGATCGCGATTCCGCCTTCATTCCGCTCGAACGCGCTGTTTTGATCGCCGTTCTTCCGCTCCGTTCTCTCGCGAATCCTCTGGTGTTCTCCCGAATTCTTCTTCGATTTCAGACGCCGCTCTCCGCACCGAAATGGCGGCCGCCATCGGCCACTCGCTGCGCGTGGGCCCGTTCCAGACGCGCGTGGACGGCCACTGGCGTTTGTTCAGCAACGGCAACGACGGCCGCTTTCTGTACGGATTCTCCGAGTGCGATCGGTCGCAGCGCCTCCAAGTTCTCGTGATCGACACGTGGAACGAATGCAAATGGTCGGTTTTCCCTTCAAGTTCTCGCAATCAATCGTTCTTGCCTCCGTTCAGCGTGCTCACCGCTCCGGCCGACGAGTCGAACCCCGTCCAGAACATGGGCCTCTACGATTGCTACGCGCTCAACTTCACGACTCTTCTCGTGTTGTGGTGGAACAACCAATCGAAGTTCCTCACATGCAGCCACCTCTGCTTGGACTTTGCGGAGCGCACGTTCGCCAGTCAGCACACGGTCCTCTACAAGTGCGAGAAGTTCGTGGACGACGAGCACGATTTGATCCACCCGACGGACGTCTCGCATCGTTTCATCGTTCGCTCGCCCGGCCACACGCGCCTCAACTACTACAACGCTGCGGAAATGGTGAGTTCCCTCCACGAATTTCTCGTTGATTTCCTTCGCGTTCAGGAAGTGGACAAGATCGCCACGCTGCAGCTGGAGAACGTCTCGCGTTACAAGGTGCACGTGCACGAGAACCGGTTGTTCCTGTTCGAGAACCCGGAGAACGGCTTCCCGACGCGCATGTTCCGCGAGAACGCGCCCGTCCAGCCGCCCGCCCTCCACCGCGTGGACGACCTGAGCGAGTGGAAGGCGGCGGACAAAGACACCGACGTCCAACTGAAGCCGGTCGAGATTCCCGCGCCGAATGTGAGTTCTCCGCAGAAAGACAAGCTTTTATTGATTGGTTGCTTTCAGATGCCCAACCGCCCGCAGCCGCTGCAGCAGAATTGGCGCGAGAACGTCAACCTGATGCGTCCGGTGGCCACCGCGTTCTTCGGCACGAACGCGTACGTGTTGACGTTGTTCACGGATGTCGCCGGCCATCCGATCCAGTTCCCGCGCCGCAACAACCGCGTGCCGCACGTGTACAAGCTCTACCGCGTGTGCTTGGAGACGAACACGTGGCACGAAATCACGATCAGTCCCGACTTCTTCGGGCCGCTCGGCACGTTGGGCGCGAACGAGGGCGCCAACTTCCGCGAGCCGCTCCGCCGTCCGTTCCACCGCGCGCCGTGGGAGAACGTCGTCCACCAGCTGCCGCGTGTGATCCGCACGATTCGTCGTCTGAACCGCACGTACGAGTACCTGCACATCGACCCGCAGGGCCACCTTTTCCTCGTGATCCTCAAGAACAGCGACCCGCAGGCCGGCCGCTACCAACACTACGTGGTCGACTCGGACCTGGCGATCGAATCCTACCGCTCGCCGTTGATGCGAGTCCCCTTTCCTTCGTTCTATTTCGAGTGCCTCGTTTGCAGGAACGCAGAGAAGTTGAGCTCGTTGGCGTGGTTCTGCCTGAAGGACCACGGGCTGGTGAAGCCGGACGACCTGCCGTTGAACTTCGCGCCCCGCCCGCTGTTCGTCGAGCGCCCGAACGAGCGCGACGGCGGCCGCACGGAGGCGGCGACCCAGACGGGCGGCGCCGCGGGCCCAAGCGGAATGAACGGCGGCGGCGACGCGGCGCCCACGTACGTGACGCGCGCCACCCAAACGGACGTCCACCCGCCCGTGCGGCCCATCATCTTCCGCGATCCGCTCTTCCAGCGCGAGGACCTCGAGTACTTGGAGCTCGCCTACATGGAGGGCCTGCTGCAACCGGTGGGCGCCCCCCGCTTCCCCGCCGGCCCTCAACACTTCCCGCCGCCTCGTCAGAATCGTCAGTGAACGCTCGTCTCCGCTCGGAACCAATCGAACATAATCGTCACATTTCTGTGCTTCTTTCGGTCTTCTCGCTTATCCCCCAATTGCTCCGTTCCGTTAGTCAATCGATGATTACGTACCTAGAGAGTTCTAATCGTGAATTGTCGTCTTTAGTCGTCGGTTTGCGCGTAATTCCTTCCGTTTTGTTGTGTTCTGCTGGTCGTCAATCTGCCATTCCTTCCCGCTTTGTTTTGCCCCGCCTTTCTCTTTGGTACGAAAGCGATGCGGATTCTCCTTTGTGTGAGAGAAAATAAACGTTCCAACCACCACGCGTCGACGCGATCAATCGGAAACCACCCGACGGGCTGGAGGCTTCGAGAAGCCGGGGGATTTGCATCGAGAATGAGCGGCAGGGAGCGTAAAAACGGGCGAATTCGAACGAAATCTGCCGGATTTCTCTCGCTGTATCGATCGATTGAAAGCAAACAAAGATGAAGTTCGCCGTCGCCCTGCTGCTCGTCGTTCTCGTGAGTTCCTCGGCTTTCTTCCCGCCACGCGTTAGATTTTTTTTAGACCGTCTGCTTGTTCGTGGCTGCGGGCGCGAAGCCGATCGTCCCCGACTCTCCGGAATCGACGAGTGTGGAGGACGAGGCGCCGCCTGCTCCCGGGAAGCAACCCGCCGGGTTGGACGCCCAGCAGACGGGTTTGGTCCCCGACCAGTCGGATCGCGACTTCTTCGCCAAGTTCTACAATTGGTTTCGCTCTCTTTATGGCGGGAATTGAGCAGGCTGCGCAAGGAGCGCCCCAAATGATGACCGGGTGGGATGTTTGATCGCCGAATGATCCAATCTTCTGTACTTACTCACCGCGCTTGAAATAAACGATCATATGAGCAGACTGCGGCCGTGTGAAAAGATCGGACAATCGAGAGACCAGCGATGACGTGTCATCTGTTTACGCATCTCGCCGGTCGGTCAGGCGGCGGAACGATCGCGGGCGGCGGCGAACAAGCGGGAGAGCGGTAAACAAGCGCTGTGAAAGCGGAATGTTGCTCACAATAACAAACTGCTCAACTATGAATCACGTAACATAACTGAGCTCTTGATAAGAGCCGATCCGATGGCTAACAACGAGGCTAAAGAATCCCTCTGCAGACTGTTCGTTTAGTCCTCACTGTCAGCGATCGGGCGTCCGCTCTTCTACGGATACATCATAGAGGCGAGCAACAACGAATGGTCGACAGAATGAAAGGAGCGACTGGCTGGCCGCTCCTCGTTTAGTCGAAACATTGCCGAGTTTACCGTAGGAAGTGGACGTCCGGTCGGCAGGCCGGTGGATGTGCGGCGCGGCCGGGGGATGTCCGAATTGGACGCCCATCTCTTCGCCGTCGTTGTGGATTAACGAGCAGAAAAGATTGTACGACCAACAGTTCCTCCTCCTTGTTTTCATGCCATGGGGCGTACAAGAAACAAGGATCTCAAGATACAAACGGCCTACTTCCTCTATTTCCACACGTTTCTTCTCAATACTACGTCAGATCTCGGTTCACCCGGCGTCAACTACATTCGTTTGCACTTGAGATGTTCACGTCACAGTTCTACGTCGGTGTCCTTTGAACTCTTTGGGTTCATTTCTTCGGGAACGAACGGCGTGTTTCGAATTGGCCGTCTTGGAAAAAGCGGCAAAAGCAGACAGAAGCGAGTGGTGCGTCTCTCACTCTGTGGCCACAACGGCTGACCGAACGGCATGGCTAGAGGACTGAGGAAGAAGAGAGCCCGTGCTTAAAAGGTGGCCGTGCGGGGGGCTTTTTGTCTCGAGATTTGCGGCCGGCCCGCCGAGAAGCCTTCTTTTCCGTCTGCTTACTCCGTCTTCTGTTCACTAATTTGCGGTCAAAATGATGTCCTCGATAGGCGTCCCGATTCTTGGCTTCGGTGGCGGCAACGCGGAGTATTTGCGAAAGAAACGAGCCGAACGCGCACTCCTGCCGCCGCCCGACTGCGCCACGATTTTGGAGCAGCAGCGGGCGATGAAGGCAAGCGATCTTGTTTGTTTCTGTCCAATTGATTGCTTTCGTTTGATTGCAGAAGACGCGAATAAAAATCACGGGGCTGTTGGTGATCGTCGCCTTCCTCACGCACTCGTTCGTTTTCTTCCGCACGCGGCAGAAACTCGACCAGCTAGCCGCTTGCGAGGACATCGAGTGGGATCGAGGGCAACAGTCCAGACGGGCGACCAATAAGCTGGTTCGTTGCTCTTTTCTCTTCCTTGTTGAGCCCTCCGTTCAGTGCGATCAATTCATCGCTTCGCGCGACTACACGCCGCGAACGGTGGAGAACCTCCGGCTGGTCGCCGTCTTCGCGTTCGGCACGAGTGCGGGCGTCCAGCTCCTCTTCGGCTTGTGGACCGTCTGCCTTTGCTTCGACTTCTGCTCCCGATTGAGCCGAACGAACGAGGAGACGGTCGACTGCCATCCGCTGCCCTCCGCTTTCTTCTTCGTTTCCCTGCTACTTTCTGCTGGTGTGTTGATCGCGTGGACGGTCGTCCTCTTCGATCCGGCCGGCGCCCTTGGCGGGGCGATTTCGTCGGCTTTTCCGTCAATCGGCTGTGTGTTCATCACTCAAATAATCTTCGTTTGCTTCATATTTGCCGTGCAGACGGTGGTCGGTGAGTTCCTCGGTCGATTGCAAGAGATTTCTGTTCGTTTAGACAGTCGGCCGTGTCCTCGCTGCCCGCCCGAAGCTGTTTGATCTCTCCGGACGATAGTTGCCGCTCATTTGCCTCATTCAGTTAGTTGTCCCAACATTCCTCAATGCTTTTATTTATTTTGTTTGATTTAATCCCAACTGAATAAACGAGTTCGTTCCACTCACTTCTCCGCTTAAACAAACGACAGCCAAATGTCACGTTCTCCTTTAATTACAAACCGGAGGGCGAAAAGCGAAAGTGGCGGCGTGCGGGTGCTGCCGGCGGCCGTCGGAGGGCACGTGTGAGTGCGAGCGAGCGAGCAGAAAGAAAGAAACAAGTCGGGAGTTCGAGCGGCACGACGGCGGCGGGCGGAAAGCGAACGAGCGGCCGGGCGAGCGGCCAAGAGCGAAAATTCGACGCGCTCGCGGGCGTCCCGCCGGCGCGCCGTTCCGCTTTTCGGCCGCCGAATTCGCCGCCCGCCGTCTTTCCGCCGTCGCGGCCGCAAAATTCGCTCCGTTTCGATCGTTTCTTCGCGAATTCCTTTCCGCAAATGGCTGCCGTGATCATCACGGTCGCTGCGGTGAATGCGGCCAACAGGAACCGCGCGAACTTTGAGTTGAATCCAAACCACCGCGTCCCTCTGCCGCCGCCCTCCTGCTCGTCGATCTTCGCTTACCGCAAAGCCTTGAAGGTGAGGATAAACACTATTTTCTTTATGGATCGATCGCTTGCAGCTTCTGCGGATCCAAGTGACCGCATTGCTCGTGCTCGTCGCCTTCTTCACGCACCTCTCGATTTTCTTCCAATCGTTCGGCAAATTCCCGCCCTTCCGCAAGTGCGCCGAGTTTCCGGTCGAGGTGGGCGGGCTGCACGGGAACGATCCGCTTCGAGTGAGTTCTTTCTTTTGATTACGTCTATCCTCCGTTCATTCCAGTGCTCCTCGTTGTTGATGTCGACGGAAATGCGGGCGAAAATCGCCCAACTGTACGTCGTCGTGCTCGGCGCGTTCGGCACGAGCCTGTGGGCCGTCCTTCTGTTCACGTTGTGGCTAGTTCTGCTGTGGAAGTTCGCGAAACAACCGTTGAACCCCACGGAAGAAACTCCGGACTTCAAGCAAGAAACGCGGGTCTTCTACCTCTTCTCCGTTGCCTCGAGCCTCTTCATCCTGATCTCGTGGACGCTGCTGCTCGTGAACACGTACGAGAGCTTCCAGCGGTTCTCCGCTCTGCTGCTGAGTTCCACTGGCTGTGTCTTCTTCACGCAACTCGTCTTCCTCTACTTCGTTTACGCCGTGCAGAAGAAAGTCGGTGAGTTCTCTCTCTTGCATTCGACAATTGATTGATCGTTCGCTCGTTGCAGAAGTGAAGTTGTGTCCCGCCTGTCGTCAACAGATTGAGATTTGAGGCGATTGGCCTTTAAACACCCGATTACGAGTGGATTCTGCTCATCGTTGTCTATTTATTCTTCGCTACAAATAAATCCTCCGTTTCCTTCCCCACTTGCTCTCCGGTTTGTCCGAAGAAGACGGAAGATTGGTGGGAGGGCGTGACGTAAGCGGCGCAAAGAGCGGAAGTGAGCGAAAAGCCGCCCGAAATTTGGAGCAAATCCCAAATTCGCGCCCCGAGTGACGTCGAAAAGAATCCTCTTTGCCCCAACCAGCAAGCGAGTGCTTTGGAGTCCGTGGTTCGGATGGCACTTCTTCTGTTTGGAAAATGATCCACTGCTTGCAAGTGAGTTGATCTCGCTGGTCCTCCACAAACAGGCGGATTGATCTCTTGCTTTCACAAGCAACTCAACTAAACGTTGCGTAACTCACACTGAACAATCCGACGAGCAGCTCCAAAAACAGACGGATTAGCCGGTCAGCTGGTCTGGGGGCACTTCCTCTTACCGTAGTCTCTGCAGTCAACCCGTCGGTTGTGCGAAAGAAGGAGTGGGTAACAAGAAGAGCAGGCACAAACTCCGAGTAATTACAGAAAAGATCTTTCGATTCTCATCGCTTGAACGTTCGGACGCAAGAGAGCGACCGCCTTCTTTGGCAACCCTGCGGACGGCTCTTAAGCGGAACACCCACCGGTTTCCCACGATCTTCATGAGCATTCACCGGTTGATGACTACAACTCCGTGGTTCAATCGGGAGAGTTCGGAGGATTGCGCAACGATCTCCTGCTTGTAGCGTGCACCCGACTTTCCGCGAGCCCTTTCTTGTAGTTGGATCGATCATTGCTTCCTCGATTGTCTCTTCCGTCATTCAACCTCTACTCGCTTTCAGCATCCCACTAACCGAAAGGAGAGCAGGATGGTGAACACAGCAACGGTGATGTACCTGATCGACTTGAGCGGCTCGCTGTTGGGCCTCCCGTTGAACCTCTTGCTGATCCTCACGATTTTCAAGACCTCCGAGAAGAAACTCCAGTCCTACTCCTATCTTTTCCTTGCCGGGGCTTGTTTCGACGCCGTCTTTGGCGTCGTAGAGATCCTCACTCAACACGTGGGCTTTCTTTGCAATCGCCTGTTTGACCGAAAGGTTTGTAGCAACTGGTGATCACCGGCGGCGTCTTCTACGGTGAGCTCCTCCGATTTACCGATTGTTTAATCAAAGATCTCGCTGTCTAGTGCTGCCCCACTGGATCGAGCACGACATCTCGCCGAACGCCCAACTGTTCACCTTCTTTCTGCACTGCTTCGTCGTGACTCATGGCTGCTTCATTCTTGCTGCTCTGTACCGCTTCCGGTACCTGATAATCACGCGGTTCGTTCAACAAAAGAAAGGCCATCAATTTTGTTGCCTTCAGCGGTCAAGTGTCGCCTTGGGAGTTGTGGAAAGGATTGATCGTCACTTCGGCCTGTTCGACGGTTCTCGGCCTCTCGCTGCCGCTCGGCGTGTGGCAGGCGAAAGGACGGGGGAGTGCGTTCTACCTGGCGATGATCAACCGGTCGCTCTTCAACGAGAACTTCGACAAGTGAGTAGAAAAAAAAAGAGTGGCTAATCAAGGAAATTCCAGTTATTTCCTCTACGTAGCGGACATTCGCGACTTTGGAACGTCTTTCTTCTTCTACGGATCGTTCGTGGTGCTGAGCGCCTGCTTGTCGGTCTCGTTCTTCTTCGGCTACAAATCGTGGAAGTTCGTGGGCTCCAGCGAGGTGGAAGTGAGCCGCCGCACTCGCTCACTTCAGTCGCAGTTCACCCGCTCGTTGATCATGCAGGCAAGCCCCAACAGAAGCTTCTATTGAATGGGGGGTTTAGACGATCAATGCCTTCGTGTTCGCCATCTTTCCGATCGGATTGGTGAGTAGTGGCGCGAGTTCAATCAATTAACCGCTTCTTTCGCGTAGGTCAGCCTCGCCATGATGTTCCGTGTGGACGCCCAGGCAATCGGCGAAGGCGTGATGACTCCGCTTTCTTGGCTGCCCACCGCAAATGCAATCATGACTCTCTACTGCGTCAAAGCGTACAGGAACTACGTCAAGTACCTTCTTTGCTTCTGCACGAACCGCTCGCTGCTGAAAGGCGGGAGTGAGGCCGCGCCGGCCGCCTCCAAGTACCAAATCCCCGGCCCGCATTCAAGGGTCACGCCCAGTGTTCTCGCATGAAACAGTGAGCAATTTGAAGTCAATAAACAATGATGAATCTCGTTAGAAAGGGTTGTCTGAAAGGCACATCGTCCTTTCCATTGTGCGTGCAACAGAACGGTCTTTACTCCACACATTGCCAGTCAGTCGGTCAACAAAGGTTGCACGTGCGCGGACAGTACATTTTGATCTCGTCGCGGTGCTCCTCGTCGCGGCACCTGTCCGTCCGCAGAATGTAGTTGCAGTGGACGCCGCGATCAACACACGCCTTCTTTTCGTGGCCGCGAGGAGGAGGGAGTTCGTCTGAACGCAAAGGAATGAATAATTGCCGTTCGACTCACCATCGCCATGCCATTGGAGCGATGCGGCAACCAGCGAGAGGAGAACAACGAAGAGAAGGAAAAACTTCGACATTCCGCTTGAACTCGACAAACGACGCCTTCAGGTGCCGTTCGTGTAGCATCCGTTCGGCTTTTATACACTTGTTTTGATCTCGAATTGACGGAACAAACACGTACGAAAGACCAGTCATTGAGGTCCGTTGGTGAGCACGAAAAGAAAGTGGACCCTAATGAGAAGCATAAAGCGGAGGCCGCAAGGTGGTCAAACAAAGAACGGCAGGAAGCGGAAGTCATTCGACAAAAGTGATCAATTCGTTCGTTTAAGCGTTCGTTCGATCAAGACTCGTAGTTCGACAAGCAGATCTTGTGCGGCAATTGCATCACTGTTTATTCAACACAACACATTCGAATCTTCAGAGCGGATTGGCGTTAGATTTCGCAATACTTGCAGAAATGCTTGCAGTCCTCGTCGTCGGCGTCGAAATTAGCGAGACAATCGTGGCAGCAATAAAGACGCCGCTCACCGCATTCCTTCTTGCCGTCCTCTTTCCACGTGCAGCGCGGCATACGGTGCGGTCCTCCGCCGTCTGAACAGCAACTTTGGGATCGCAGGAGTACGAGTGTAAACGAACCAACATACCACACTCTCTGAGTGGACAACTCGACCAGCGATAGCAAAACAACGAGTAGAAACAACGCTTTCAGTGAATTCATTGCACGCACGAAAGCCTTGAATGAATGGAAAGTTTCCGCAACGTTCCGTTTTATACACGAGGACGAGACCTATTTGTTTGCAGAAGCGGGTGGACGGGTGCAAGTGGCGATCGTGACGATCGCTTTCGGCTAACGGAAAGCGAACGCGTTCATGTGAAGAATCTGACGCATTTGTCGGCCTACGAGCGAAACGAAGCGATCAAAGGTAAAGACAGGGGGTTGACTGGATCAATCATTAAAATCAATAAGACTACGAATCGGCTGTCCTTTTTATTCAACCGTGATTAGCGGTCCGAAGCTTTACAGCGACATGCCGTTAGTATTCGCACGGATCGCACGAAGACTTGCACCAATCGTCCCCGCCGCCGTAGTATTCGACGCAAAGCCCGCAGCAATAACGACGCACTCCAGTGCATTCCTTTGGGATCTCCTTGTTAGCGTCTTCGCGCGGAGGGCAGCGCGGCATACGGGGCGGGCCTCCGCCTGAAAGAAGTCATTTGGGTCACTAAAGAGCGTGCGTTGGACAAACCAATGTACCACTTTTTTTGCGTGGACAACTCGACCATCGACAGAAGGACCACGAGCAGGAGGAGCGCTTTCAAGGAATGCATTTTGCGGACAGAAGTGTTGGATGAAGGGCGGCTTTGCGTTGCTTCGTTTTATATCCGCACGAGAATCCGGCTTGTTTGCAGACAAAGCTGCACGAGTTCAAGTGTCTATTGTGACGATCGCTTTCGGCTGACGAAGAGCAATCGAAACAAAGGTGTTCGCTGGATGAAACTGACGCATTTCTCTACTCGTTACGAGCTGGATTGAAGCGTTCAAACTGGTGGCAGGTAGACGAAACCGATCAATCTTAAGAGCTGATTATTTCAAGTGTTTTAGATGCTTAATAAAGGCTTGTAGGCTCAACAGACATCTCATTCACGCAGATCCCCGTCACAGGATGCGAGTCAGCAGTTTTTATTCACAACAATTGACGCTTCAAATGATCACAGCGGGTTGGAGTTAGTAGGGGCACGGATCGCAGGAAGGCTTGCAGAAGTCGTCATCGCCACCGTTTGCATCGATGCACACAGCACAACAATAACTACGACGCGAATCGCATTCCTTTTTGGCGCCTTTTGGCCAAGAACAGCGCGGCATACGGACCGGCCATCCGCCGTCTGAATGGAAACACTTGAATTACTCGAGGAGAACGTGCGTTAAACGAACCGACGTACCACTTTTGAGTGGACAACTCGACCAGCGACAGAAGGACCACGAGCAGGAGGAGCGACTTCAGGCAGTACATTCCGCTAATTGATGGAAACTTTCCGCAGTGCTCCGTTTTAAAGCAAAAGAGAAACCGGTTTGTTTGCAAACGAAGCTGCACGCGTCCAAGTGGCGACCGTGACGTTCGGTTTTGGCTAGTAAAAGCAAACTTGATGCCTACGAACAAGGTGAAAAGGTCGAATGTAGAGACAGTGGGTGACTTGATCAATCATTTTAAGAAATTGGTCAATCCGAATATGTTTATTCGATACTGAATTATTTCTTTCAACCCCAAACATCTTTTCACGCAGTTTCCAGTTACAGGATGCAATCCGGCTAGTTTTTTTTATTCAACAGTGATTAGCGATTCGAATGTTCACAACGCCTTGGCGTTAGTACTCGCACGGATCGCACGAAGACTTGCAGTAGTCGTCCTCGCCTCTGTTAGCTTCGACACATACAGCACAGCAATAGCGACGCCGTCCATCGCACACCTTCTTGGCGCCCACGTCCGTTGAGCAGCGCGGCATGCGGTACCCAGTTCCGTCTGAACAGTAATCGTTGGATCACTGGCTGAAGGGCGTTTCACGAACCAACAGCCCACTTTTGAGTGGAGAGTCCAACCAGCGAGAGAAGGACCACGAAGAGAAGAAGCGACTTTAGGGAATACATTTTGCGGACAGAAGTATTGGATGAATGAGAAGTGCTCGTTAGTCTTTCGTTTTATAACCGCAGAAGACATTGGTTTGTTTGCAGAAGAAGGGCGACGAGTCCAAAAGTCGACAATGACGGCCGTTTTTGACTAAACAGCAGCCGAAGCAGACTTGTTTAGTGGATAAACGTGACGCATTACTCTACCCGTAACGAGCGGGGATCAAGAGTCTAAAGCAGGGGCTATCGGGTAGATCTGTTCGACCATTCCAGGTTTCAATAGCTTTTTCTCCCGCTCTTGAGCTCAACACAATTTATTCCAAGCAGTTGATCAACTTCACTTCAACAACGACCGTTTCATTAACGTCTGCCTTTCTGTCGAGTGTCGCAGTTGAACGAGGCGCCTTCAACTCGCGGATAGCAGCACATTCCGCAGGTCTTGCGACACCAACGGCGGAGGTTCCAGCCGGCGCCCCACGTCGCGCAGCTCGCAACGCGGATCTCCGAGCAGTTCACCGTCTAAACAACGCCATCGATTTAGTAGAGGAACATCTATTTGATCACATCATAAAGACCGACATGGCCAGCGTCAAAACAGCCGGTTCGCCCGTTCTTGCTGCTCCCTTGATCTGGACAAACAAACGAGTACAGAAAGTGGACGAAGTGACTACCCGACGCCTGCTGAACGGATTCGCGGACGAGCGAAAGGACGACGAACAAAAGCAGAGAGAATTTCAGGAATCGCATCGCAATTGAACGGGAGTTCGTTGCATGAAGTTCACCCGTTTGCTCGCTGTTTTATATCCAACCGATTACGCAGAACTCTTTACTTGAACTGAATCGGAAGCTACGCACACGTTCAAATTTCTCTCGCCGTTTGATCGGAAGCGAGCAGTTGGAGAAACAAAGCGGAAGGATTGAGTCAAGTGGGTCCACAAATCAATTGCCTTGTCGATCGACGAAAAACTTGGTGTTCTTGCCGAGCTCCAAGTAACGAAGCAACGTTCGTTCGGGTAAAGAAACGGGATGCCGCAGAACGATTGAGGTTCTCGGTAGGTTCGTTTAAAGAAGCTCGAACCCCAATCCTTTGCGGCACTGACCGTTCGTCTCGGCCGCGCCGAGATCTCGTCAAAACAAAGGAACAACACTTCCAGCCGTCGAATCAACGAACGTAGAACGAGTGGAGTGAGCGGTCGCGTTGCGTTTGCAGAACGGAGTATTCGCTCGGCGAAAAACGCCGTTAACTTGCACGCGCAACGCACATTTGCATGAGACGGAGGCGGAAGCCGAGCAGAACGAGCGGGACCTCGCATTTGCGTTCCTTCCCGTCGTCTGTGCTGCTCGTCTCTCTCCTCCGCTCTTCCCGCTCTCCGATCGACCAGCGGCTCTTCGCGATGCGCTCGCCGTGGATCGCCGTCTCCGTCGGCCTCCTGCTGCTCGCCGGCGTTCGCAAGGGATCGGGCGACGTCATCCAGAATGGCACCAAGGGCGACGGCGGCGGTTCGTGGCTCTTCGACCCGAGCAACACGGCCTTTCCGAAGTGCGCGGAACGCTGGATCGGCAAAATCTGGGGCGGCAAGTACTTGTGAGTCACCCATCCTCTCGCTCCGCTCATGACCGCTCCCGCTTTAGCAATCTGGCGAACTGCAAGTGGGCGAAGATCAAGGTTCAATACCAACAGGGCAAGCATTTGGATCTGGATTATGAGATGAGTTACCCGGGAAAGTGAGTTTCTCGCCCTCTTTCATTTACCTCACGGGCTTGCTGGCAGGTTCATGGTGACGATCAACGAGGTGTGCACGATGCTGTTCCATGGCTTCAGCACGCACAACAAGTGGAGGATGCATCTTAGTGAGTTTCGCTTCTTACGGACAACATCGCTCGTTTCAGACGGAAAGGAGATAATGAGCGGATACGGAACGAGCGGAACGGGCGGATGGATCGAGATTCACGCGAATCACACCAACTACAGCCCGGATCCTTGTGCGGGCAAGACGTTGGCGAACCGTGCGTCCAATGGGAACTGGTGGACCACGATCGAGTTCGAACACATCGACGATAACGTCGGCTACTTCAGCGCGGCCGTGAGTCCACCCAACCTCTGCCAGCTAAACGATTGATTGCAGCAACACAGCGGAGACTTCGGGGAGTACCCCTTCCCGCTGCCGCCCACCACTCGCGCTCCAACGCCCGCGCCGACCGCTGCTCCCACGACTCCGACCACCACTGCTGCGAAGACGACCGCGGCCAAGGGCGAGGCTGGAGCGGGCAAATCGGGATCGGGCGACAAGACGCAGGAGAAGAAGTCGGGCGGCTGCCCGCTGTGGCCGCTGTGGGCGTCGCTGGCGTGAGTCCTCCCCTTTCGTCCATTTCCTCTCAACTTCGCTCTCATTCCAGTGGAAACGGCATCTTGCTGCTCATTCTGCTCGTCTTGGTCGCGCTGTTGCTCTACTGCCTGCTCAAGAAGAAGAGCGGAAAGGCCAAGGACAAGAAACCGGCCGCCGCCCAACCGCCGCCGCCCGAGCAGACGCAAGGAGACGCCGGCGCCACGCAAGCGGGCGGCGTGACGCAGGGCGTGATGCAGGCCGGCGACCCGCAGATGACCGAAAAGCAGCAGGCGCCCGAGCCCGCGACGCCCAGCAAGCAGGCGGGAACGCCCGCGACCAATGCGGGAGATGTGAGTCCACTCCTATCCCACCTCTATTCACCTCGCGCTCCATTCAGCTCGACCGCAAGGAACTCATCATCGCGATGGACAAGAAGTAAACCGGCCATCGATCCCCACCCACCCACGAGTCCTCCTTCTTTCTTCCCTTCTGTGTTTCTTCTCTCCGTCCTTTAGACGAATAAAAATTAGTTGTAGAAGTCCTTGTGATTACGGAGAGGGTGCTAGCGCATAGCGTTAACGGCAGTCTATGATTCCCGCTTCGAACGAACGACCATGATTCGTTTGCTAGTGCGTGATGATTCGAACCCACCGGAACACAGGTCGAAGCGCACTGACAGCTTCACAAACAAACCGCCCACGTGGCAGCGTCAACCCCTGCAGTCATCCGGCATCAGCATAAAATTTATTAGCCACTTATCATCAGTACTGCCAGCATCACTCAACACAATCCACAAGCCTTGGCGCAATACTTCTTCGCAGCCACGGCGTACGAGGAATTCTCGCAGAGACGCGCGTTCACCAGCAATTCGCAGTTGGACGCAAGGTCCATGCACAAGAGGGCGGCGTACGAGGGCCGTTCGGTGCTGCCGGCGAGGGTCGAAACGATTTCACTGTCGTTTGACATTGGCGCTGCAAGGAGAACGATCAGCAGAGCGATTCTTGTGCTGCCAACTCACCCGCACTTCCGCCCGAAAAGCAGACGAGCAGCAGAGAAAGGAGGAACACGAACAGCCGCATTTCCCAGCAGAAAGAAGTCGGATGTCGACCGGAGCACGTGTTTAAATCCCGTCGAAATGACTCGTCCGGCGGACACGAAAACAGGCGCGCGGATTCGAAGCGAACAAGCGGAAAGCTGCGCCAACAGCAGCGCTTCTCTTTTGCAAGCGGGCTGACGCAAAAGACGCCCGAACGGGGGTGAAAGTCAGCAGGTCGGCCGGCAGGTGGGTGGGCGGACGACAGCGACGCGCACGAGTACGCGTGTTCCGCGTGTTGTTCGCAAACACTACACACGACTGACTCGTGCATTCCGATCAGTAAAAGGAAGCAGAAGGGTTGATGACATCACCGCTTAGCAACTGAAAAGTTCTTTCCTTTTTGTTCCTTCTCCTTCTCGCAGTTCTTGTTGCTGTCGACTAACCGACCGGATGGCCGAACGGAACTCCAAATCCGCACGTTCAAATCGGGAACACAAATCCTCCAACAACCACAAGAAGGGCCTGTTTCACTCGAAAGTGCACCGCAGTTGGTCGCTCGTTTAAAAAAAGCCTCCAACGAGATGCTCACGTTGCGCACCGCTCTGCTGGCCAAGGTGGGCACAACGACGATCTGCTCGGCGGTCGGGCAAAACGGAGAGCAGACCGGAAATCGAGCGAGAGACCACGCAGCAGAAGCGATGGATGCCGCCTTTTTTTAACCACTCAATTCCTTCTCTTGTATGCGATCCAATTGCTTGCTTGACTTTATTTGTTGACCAATGATTACTCCACGGAATACACCACTCGATCACGGCTGAAGGCGGTCGGCAAAGCCGAGCTGCGGGTTCTCGTAGTCCAACAACAAGCAGTAGCGTGTCCAAAGGGTGGTGGGCAGGTAGAATTCTTGAATGCCCACTTCGTACATGTAGAGGGCGCACCTTCCCGCGTACTTCTCACTGGTTTGATCCAAGTAGTCGTCGGGCGTGATGTGGAGTTCCACCTTGCCGATTGTGAGCGTGATCGTCGTGTTCGCATCGCAGGGGATGTCCTGCGGGTCGAAGCTGCCCAGCGTCTTCAAGAAAGCTTCAAAGATCTTCCGCGGAAGGCCCGTGTAGGGTTCGGTCAGCGAGAGGAACACGCGACCGGGCGAGTCGTACGTGTACACGCCAAATTCCAATCTGCAATCAACCAGAAAGATAGAGAGTCTACACTTCTCTGCTCACTCGGTGGCGTCCATCGACCACTGCTGGTAAGAACTGGAGACCGGGCCCTCCGATGCGAACTTCCACTCCTGCCCGCAACGAGCGGTCGGTTGGGCGCCCAGCGAAACGACTCCCGAACTGCCGACTCCTTCGTTTCGTGACACTCTTGAATCGAACGAACGCTCAAGGATTGATTGAAGGTTGTTGCACTCACTCGTCAAAAGAAAAGACAACGATCTTCTCGTCCAAATCGTCCAGCACGGATTGCACGAACGAAACGGACTGATTGGTGGAGCGCGTCCAAGCGAGAAAGCCGTCCACATCCCAAACCCACTTGTCCGCATCGAGCAGCGCGAACGGCTTCTGTTTGAACGACAACTGGTTGTCTCCGACCTGAAGCAAACGAAAAAGAAATGAGTTGAATTAAAGACTGCTCACGAGGAAGTTGTCCAGCCCGTACACTCCGAGCGGTTCGCCGAATTCCGAGTCATTGAAGACGCCGGTCTGCACGAAAGTTTGCGAGTTGCTGAACACATTCGATCAAGAGTGAACACAATGGAAGCTGAAAGACGAACTCGGACAAGAAGACGCCAGCGTTCAGCTGCAGGTTGTCGTCCACTTCGAAGTCTCCCAGGTCGATGGTCAGGGATTGAGCTGGAAGAAACAGAAAAATGAGGAGAACAAAGGAGATCGTTTGCTTACGAGGAGTTCCGACGCTCAACTGCAAGAGTTGCCCTCGCTCGTCCCCCACGAACGTCCAGTCAACTCCGGCGGCATTCGAGAGAGCGAGAGCGGAAAGGAGGAAGAACAGAACGAAGTGGGCGGTTTGTTCACTCATTTCTTTTTGCAATCGGTTGCTTTCTTTCTTCCAGCCCGCCGCATTTATAAGGCCAAAGTTTGTCACCGATCAAAGGCGATCGTAGCGGATGGCCCGGGGACAACGACGCTGTTTGATCGCCGCCGAGTTTCCGCAATCCCCCAACCGGAACTCCACGCCCAAGACGCGCCGTCTGCTCCCTTGCGTCTGCTTTCTTATCGCCGAGGGAAGCCGCCCATTTTTCAACCGGTAGACTCCGTTTGATCGAGCAATCGGTGGGAGCATTCCGACCAACGGGTCAACGCCCAACTCAACCCGAATGCCAAAAGTGGTCTTTTCGTTGCACTTGCGGCAATGCTTGTTCGGCTGCTTACAGTACGCACTCTCGACGAAGATTAATCGTTTGAAGCCGAGCGGCCGGAAGGCAGCGGATTGGCGAGATTTCCGTCGAGTGGAGCGGACGAGCGAAGGAAAGCAAGAGATCCTCGAGGAAAGCGGAAAGATTAGCGCCAATCCCTCACTCGACTTCCCAACGGAAGACGCAGCGGATTGGCCACTTCTCGTGCGTATTTCCGGTCGATCCTTCCGTTTGGCACGGGAGAAGGAAATTATCTCACAAGCTTCTTTCGGCCGATCAACTACCACCGAACATTCGTAGGAAAACCGACCTTCAACAGTCGGGTAATCCAGTCTGTCTTCTGACGTCTACAGAATACAGTAATCGAAACGAGGGGAAGGGATTACACCGAGGAACTGCCCACTTACTTCTGAGTATAAAATGCAACGAATCAAACGCTCGGCCGTTGTGTTCCCCCACTTCAAACAGCCGAAATGATCCCAAAGTTCGCGCTCCTGACGAACATGGTGGTCGCCTCGTTCAGCGGCTTTCTAATGAACATACTCCTCTTTTATCTAATTGTGAAGAAGACTCCGACGGAAATGCGGGCCTACGGACGGATCATGAAGATTCACTGCGTTTCGGACATGTTCTACGATCTCATTCAAACTGTGGCTGGTGTTCACGCGAATCCGCTGGGCGGCAAGGTCTTCATGATGCTTCAGGCAAGTTTAGGAAGTTTGTGTGCACTCATTCATTCCGCTTTAGGGCTTCTTCACTCGCGTCGACCTCACAGTCAATCGCTATTTGTTTGACGCGTACTTCTGGAGTCTCCTGTTCTCCATTGCACTTCTTCCCATCGACTTCATCTTTCGGTAGGTGGAGGAGGATTGGTTACAGCTAATCAATCATTTGCTGCAGTTACTTGTCGGTGTGCAAGAACCGCAATCTCTCCAATCTCCAGCTGTTCGCGATGGTCTTCTTCGCCTACTTCATCACTTTCCTGCACGCGTTCGTCGTCTCGCAGACGTTCCTCCAGATCGGACCTTCTCCCGAGTCCATCGAGTTGACTCGCGAGCTGCAGAAATACCCGCAGTGGACGCACGACGTTCCCTCCTTCTCGGTCACCATTCTCGTACGTTTAATGGAAGCGTTTACTCGGGGCAATTCATCTTGCAGAACTCCAAGTACCTGATAAATTTTGCCTTCATCCTCTCGCTCAACTCGTTCACCTACGGAATCATCTGCTACACGTTCTTCAAGATCAAAGCGACGCTGAAGACCAACGCGAAGACGAGTGCAAACTCCAAATCGGTCGAGATTCAGCGGCAAGTTTCGCGCATTCTCGCCCTGCAGGTGAGTAGAGGAGGAGAGGATTGGGTTTTTCAAGGCTTGGTTGCAGGCAACACTTCCAATGCTCGTAATCTGCGTGCCTGTGGTCGCCACGGTAATTTTGGCCCTTGCACGGATCGACATGCCGCACTTCGGCGCCTACGGAAGCGCAGTTTACGTTTGGTTCTCCGCGGTGAGCCTCCCTCCATCAACTCTTTCACTCTTTCTTTCTCACTCTTGCAGGTCAAACCGACAGCGACCATCATGATCGTCCCGCGTTACCGCAACTTCGTGCGCACCCGTCTGTTCGGCTTGAGCCCGTCCGGGGCGAGCGTCACGATGACGTCGAAGTCGATGGCCGTTTCCACCGTCGACGACAGCGACGGGCACGTGTGGTGAACAGCAAGGAGAGTGTGAGTGGTTTTATTGCACAAGGAAAATAAATACACGAAGAGATGAGCGTTGATTTGTACACGAAACGAAACATTGGAAGAAACAGCGGGAAGTTCACTCGATTTTGTTCTTTTGGGCGGGCGCGGCGACGAGCAGCCGGAGGATCGCTCGCAGACTCCAGACGGCCAAGCGGAAGGCGGCGAACAGAAGGAGGAAGGCGAGAGCGAGAAGATCCAAGTTGTGGCGCGCGATCGGCCCGATTTCCAGCGAAGCGGGCAGCAGTTCGGGGAAGCGGCCGTCGTTCGCCTCGAGGAATCGGATCGATTGCGTGAGGCGTTCCTCGGCGGACTGCGGGCGCGTGAGGAACAGCCGTTGGACGCGTTTGGCGCCCGCTTTGATCCTGAACGAACGAGTAAGGAGAAGGACGGAAGGAGTGGACTCACGTCTCGCTGTCGAGCACCTCGCGGATGGCCGCCTCGAAGGACTCGTGCGAGTGGAGGAGTTCCGCCTTGTCGAACGCGCGACCCCAACCGTTCCGCTCCACCAGCAGCGCGTTGTAAGGTTGGTCTCCGAACACGCCTGATTGTGAGGGGTTGAATGGACGAAGATAAAGAAGTGGACAAACCGAGAGCGAGTAAGGGAGTCGCTGTCCGGGCGGCCTCCATCAACGATCCGTAGCCCGCGTGCGTGATGAACATCTTCAGGCGGGGATGCGCTAAACGAGACGAATGAGTGGAAGGAAGACGGCGGGCGTCTCACCCAACAAATCGCCTTGAGGCGCCCAGTGCGTGAGGAAGACGTTCGTGATGTTCGCCGCCAGTCGCTCCGTTTCCTGAACCAAATGAATGAACGGAGAGAAGCAAAGGAGTGCGCACGTGATCGTTCTTGTCCACTCGAACAATGAAATGGTGATCGGAGATGCGGGACATCGCCGTGAGGACGTTGCGCATCACGCCGGGGGGGAGCATGAACGTTGGGACCATTGAGCCCAGTGAAAAGAAGATCACGCCCTTCTGGCCTCGTTTCATCTCCGCCTCGAAGGGCGTCCCGTTGAGCGGGTGGGCAACCTCCGCGCGCAGCCCCAACCCGCCGATGTTCACGACGCGCGGCGAGGTCGGGCGCGGAAAGTCGATGAACTCGTCCGTTGCGGCGAACACGAGCGGTGAGCGGCCGACGATGCGGCGGATGTCCGGGAAGTCGGAGCTGAACGAAAGAGAGGTGTGAGTGGACGGAAAGTGGAAGAACGAACCCGAATTTGCGCCGAAATAGGGCTGTCGTTTCGTCCACTCCGTTGTGAACGAAGCCGAGGTAGTTCGATGCGAGACGGAGGACGTTCGTCAACCGCTGCCGCAAGGACATCCGATCGCTCAAGTGGTCGTTCTCGTAGACGGCCGGCACGTAGCCCGCCTCCAGCGGCAACCCGATCAATGAGGCCACGTGCGCGCCGATCGGGCAGCTGAACGAACAAGAGGGCGAGTGAACGGGACAAAGAAGTGGACGAACCTCGACAACCACAAGTGAATCGGGATGCCGGCCAAGTGGGAGATGCCGGAGCCGCACATTGTGAGCTGCTCGCCGATGAAGACGTCGAACTTCTCGGCGCGCATCCGCTCGATCATTCGCGTGTTGTTCAGGAGGTCTGCAAGCGAACGATGGGGGGAATGGAGGGAAGGAACGAGGGCACTCACATTCGCAAGCCTGCAGATAGCGCGCGTGGTACTTGAGGTTCTCGAAGTGCGACTCGAAGACCGAATGGCCGCCGAACATCGCCGCGATGAACGCCGCCCAGTCGCCCAAATCCGCCCGCTGCGGCCACTCGAACGTTTCGCGCCACACGCGCGCGTGTTTCGCCGCCTCGATGACGCCCGGCGGCTCCTCGTAGTGCACTTCGAGCAGCGTCTAAACGAACGAAGAGGATTAGATGGAAGGCGGAAGCGGGAACTCACCACGTCGTGGCCATCCAGCGCGAGGACGTCCGCAATCTTCGCATTCGAAATGATGTGCGAGCGAGAGAAGGTGGTCGAGTAGACGAGGATCTTGTAGCCGGCGACCACTTGCGAACAGAAGAACGAAGCGAACAGGAAGGCGAAAGCGGAAGTCGGCGGGATCATGGCGACCACTCCGTTCGCCGCGCCGCCCGCAAAGAAAGACGGTCGGGCGGCTGCAAAAAGATCGATCGCCCGCGAGTGGGCGGCGGCGGGAGCGAAGAACGCGCTCGTCGATCAAAACAACAATCGAGCGGCGATTTCGGGCGGCTTTCGGGCGGCGGCGAAATTCGCGGGCGTTCACTCAGCAGAGAAGTTGTGAGCGTTCAACCACAAGACGAACGAGCAGATCGGAGCTTCGAACCTCGCTCTCTTCCGTTTTATTCCTCGCACTTATCACCGCTTTTCGTTTGTTCCTAATTGCGTTTGTTCGCCCGCTTGCCCCTTGTTTTTCTCGTCGGCCGACCGCTCGGTATCTCTCTTATCTGCCGCCCCAACCGAGCCACTCGCGATCCGTCAGTCCTTCGCTTTGCTTCTTGGAATGCCGGGTGGTTCCCGGAAGCGAGTGACTTCTCAAAAGTGCACTCTTGGAATGAGGAAGTTGGAAGAAGCCGGTGGATCGCCGAGCACTCGTTTGAAGCACGTCCTCTTATCAACTGCTCACTTCCTCTTTTTAAGCTACTCGACGGATTGGTGGGCGGAAGTTTGCCTCCTTTCCCCGCGAATCACTGCAACTGTTTATTCACCGCTGAACGGCCACTAGTCGTCGAAATCGAAGGGCGTCAACTGAAGGGCCGCCTGCCGGGGGGCGATCGGCGGGCAGCGGCGCCAAGTGGAGGCGGCGGGCAGGCGGAGCGGAAGGCCGAGATCCCCGAAGTCCCGCACGACGGTCACTCGAGCGATCAGCTCCAGTCGGTCGGGTCGTCTGCAATTCGGAAGAGAGAGTGAGCAGAAGGAATGAACGGAAGGACCTCAACGGAATCCGGTACATCGTCAGGTGCGTCCCCTCTTCGGGCAACCGTTCTTCGTCGCAAACACTCAACACTCCCGACTCGTCCACATGGCAGGCGGGTGTCCAGTCGAAGAGGGCGGCCGTGGCGGGCGGGAGCTCGAGGATCGTCACTTTCCTGGCGTCCAGCTCGTAGACCAACAGCACGAGATCCTCGCCTTCGCACGCGACGATCGCAAAGTTCCGGTCGCCGTGCCACGTGCTCCAATGGAAGAGCGGGTTCCTTGAGCGCTGTAGGAAGAAAGTGAGTGGAAAGAAAAAAAAGAAACTTACGACCAAGTTCCGCACTCCGGCGTCCACTCGCCGCTCGGTGACCACTTCTTTCAGGCGGGGATCAAAGCGGTGCAAGTGGGCGACCACCGGCTGCTCCCCGCCGTCCACGTCCCACTCGTCGTCCGGCCGTTCGCTCGAGTAGTGGAGCGCGAAGATCTCGCTTGGAGCGATGCGAATCGCCGGCCACATGCGGGCGCGGAACTCAGGATTGCCGAACGGCCGCTCGATCGTGAACTTCAGCACGAAGCGGTCTGCAAGAGAAGGAAGTCTTTGAAAGAATGAGCGGGTTGTTCGTACTGTCGACGCGGAACTCGAAGACACTCACGAATCCCCGCCATTCGCGGCCGCTTCGCCAAAAGCAGTGGACGACGCCCGTTCGCAACTCGCCGCTCCACGCGAGCCGGCCGCCCATGAACCCGCTCTGCTCCTCCGACTGGCCCAACTCCAGCGCCCACTTCCGGTCGATCAAGAGTCGACGGGAGTGGAAATCCATTTGGGCGGCGGCCAAGACGACTCGCCGGTCGGCCCGCACGAAGAGGACGAGCATTCGGGAGTCGGAGAGCACCGCGCAGTCCAGCAGGCACTCGCCCTGCTCGCCGCCCAACTCCAGCGAGCTGAACACAAAGAATAAAGGTAGAGAAAAGAAGAACTCACGTGTAGCAACCTCCAACGATGTCCACAAAATCAATGGCTTTGCGTTCAACTCGCTCATCGCCTGCTTTCGGCCCGCGGAGGATTTCAATCCACGACTCGCCTGCTCCCGCCGCCCATATGCGCGCCGAACGGAACGGAAGGTCGACCGAATTACAGAAGAGCGGCGTAGATTCCAGCATTCGGGGAGAAGCGGTGGGAGTCGTGGGTTCATCAGCCATCTCTTACAACCCGAAAGAAGACTGGAGTGCTTGTTGGAGGTGGTTGTGAGTAAGCGTCACCGCATTTAGCGAGTGGAGGTCGTGGGAAAGCACCGACTGGCGAAATGATCTTCGGTCAACGCCGCGATCCTTGCGCATTGCTATCGCTGTCCGCTCATGTTCTTTGTGCTTGCACTCGCTGCCAACCTGCTGCTCACAGCTTCCAAACAAGCAAAATGTCTGTACACTCTTCTTTATTCCCGCCTAACCACAAACAATCAAGAGAGGAAGTAGCCGGGCGGTGTTCGCGGCGAAGGACAATGCCGACAGCTGCCCTTTTGACCAGGATAACCGGGCGGTCCTTAACGTAAGCAGTTAGCAATTGAACACGCAAAAAAGAGTAAAGAAATCGTCGCTGGAACCTACCTGGCATGCCGGGGGCGCCCAAACAAAACAAGTGATTAAGGAGCGGTAAGTAAGGACTGCTTACCGGGCGCTCCGTCTTCCCCATCCGGACCGTCGTCGCCTTAAACAACCGAAGGTTGGTCGAAGAAAAGATGTTGGAAGCAACAAACCAGCACTGCCGGCCGGACCTTGCAATCCCGCCTGTCCGGGCCTGAAACACGTCAGCAGTCAACAACATCCGTCTTCTAGTCGTTCGCTTACGAGCCGGGAGCCCCGGGAACGCCGGGCAATCCGTCGATGCCTCTGGGGCCTGCGGGACCTTCAATTCGATCAAGTTATCACTATCCTTCTTATTTTGAACGAACCCTGCGGTCCCTCTACGAGGAGCACCTTGCCTGGCCGCCCTCGCTCCCCTTGCGGTCCGTCCCGTCCTTCAAACAAAAGAGAATTCAGTGAGAAGTCGGAGAAGAAGCGGGAACACACCGGGATTGCCCTGCGGCCCGACCTTGCCCATCACGCCCGGTGGACCGCGGCCGGGGCTCTCTCCAGGTTCTCCTAAACGCGCACAAGTAAAAGAAGCTTTAAACAACAAGGAAGAGCAGCTCTTGTACTTGCCTGGCAGCCCGGGGTCTCCTGCAAAGAGAACGAGGTCAACATTCATCATTTAGTCCCACAAGCACCCACCAATTGGCCCCTTCAAACCCGGCACGCCTGGGAATCCGGCGGGAGCTCGCGGGCAGTCGAAACAGAAATCTGAACAACAACGAGAATCTTTCACCATCTCTACGTTCACTTTTCACCTTCTGCCGTCGTCTTCTGGCCAGGCAGCGCGTCCACACCGTTGCGCCCCATTCGGCCGGGTTTTCCGTCTAAATCGAGTGGCTAACGCTGGAGGATTGACCGCCTACCTAAGCCGGGCTCTCCCTCAGGCCCTAAAGCAAAAGCAAGTTCAATACACTCGTTCTGTTGCTCTTAACTGGCGCCCCGGGCTCGCCGATCCGCCCAATGCCGCACGAGCAGCACTGTTCGTGGTGGCCGTAGGAAGAATGCGGCGAGTAGCCGCCACTCGCTCCTCCACTCGTCCCGCCGTAACCCGACTGATAGAACGAGGCGTCCGTATAGCTCTCCATGCTCGGATCCAACTCGTAGCCTACACAAAGTAAATGGATGATTGGAGAGCTCCTTGTTCGCACCTCCGCCGTGTGTCTGAGCGCCGTGCACCCGGCGCTCGTTTGCGTAGCCGCCGGCGTCCTCCGCGTCGGTCGGCCGGCTTTTGCTCAGCGATTTCGTCGGCGAAATGCCGGGCGGCGCGTCCACTTCGGCGTAGTCGGCGGCCGTCGGCTTCTTCGTCTTCCGCCTCCTCCGCTCCTTCTCCTGCAGCTGCCGTTTGATGCGGTGCGTCGAGCTGTCTTCCAACTAAACAGGAGCAATGAACAAGAAATGGCTTCTTTGAACCCACCATGTCGACTCGAATGCTCAGCGTGGCCGTCCGCTGAAGGCAGAAGTCGACGTCGTCCTGTAGTTCGATCTGCGCGTACTGCGCGTGAGTGTAGAGCAGAGGGACGACGAAAGCGACGGTCAGGGCGGCCGAAACGGCGAGCGAGACGCCCGCGAAAGCGAACAGCCGAAAGAACGCGCAAATTTCTTCCAGTTGTGCTCGACGGAGGCGGGCGGCTTCTCGCTGCGCACTCGACCGTTTCGATTCGAAGTCCAGCAGGGCCATCAGTGAGGATTTAAGGGGGGAGATCGAATATGGCAGGTAGAAGTGGGTAGAACGGAGTAGAAAGGAGAAAGAATGCAGTAATCCTTCAGTCAATCAATCGACTCCGACCGAGTTCGTGGCTGATCGTTCGTCTTCTTTTCGCAGCGGTCGATCGGCATTCGCTTCTTCGCGTCCACTTCGCATCCCTTCAAGCGGCCGACATCTCGATTGCGGGCTGCCGGGATGAACTCGTGACCCAATTGGATTCAGCAGATCGCAGACGAGAAGAATTGAACAGAAGGACGAAGCCGGCGGACGGGAGTTCGAGAAGAAGCGGCGGGAACACTCGAGCCGCTCATCCTGTCGGCTAATTAGCGAGGGGAACAATCGAACGTGGGAAGACGTGAGAAAGAAGCCACTGTGCGGTAAACAAACCGCATACCACGCGGTAATTACCGCCTTGTTCACGTCACTCCTCGCGGTTCCCCTCCACGCCGCCCGGTGGAACAAAAGAAGGCGGGCGGGCGGCGTCAACAAAAAGAAGTGAGTAATTTTCGACAAACCGTCCGCCGACCGCCGAACGACGTGCGATTCGACGTGTGCTCGGATCTTTTCGAAATGGAAATTGAAAAGCTTTTGACAAACAACAACGACAAAAGACACCCGTTAGCCGCTTGTCTGCCGAAATGAACAGAACAGAACAAAAAACGCGTGTTTGGCCATCTGCCCGCTTTGTTCCCGTTTTGTTCACGTCTGCTCGTCGGAATCTCCAGTGGGTATTTCCGTCCGCTTTTAATCGAACAGGCAGAGGACTAGCAAGACTAATGCTTCCAATTACCCTTTTCACTCTGCTTCTGGTCCTGTCGATCTCCCCAATGACCGCCGCTGATCCGCAGTGTCCGGACGGAGTGGTTGCATTCGCGGAGTGCGATTCGACGGACGATTGCGCCCGCTTCGATTTGACGTGCTTGAAGCTCGAAGACGGGCAGGCGTTCTGCTGTCGTTTTCTCCTTTCTTTCTTCTTTCTTCTGTTGATTGAAGGCGGCGTCGACGAGATGAAGGCGCCCAATTCAACGGTCAACGGGCAGAAGAGCCGGAAAAAGGAGAAAGCACCGGAACGCGAAGGTGGACGAGCCGGAATACTCGCAATTTTTTTTCGTTTCTTCTTTTTAGAGACGTGCTTTGACAATCTGGGCGAGTGCGGTCGGAAGGCACGGATTTGCCAGCGGAATGTCCATCCTTGCGCCTACGTTCATCCACACTCTCGTTTGCTTGCAGGCGTACAAACGGCTGATGGTCAAGTACTGCCCTCGGACTTGTGGTTTCTGCCGTGCGTGTCTCTACTTTCCTTTCAATCAATCGATAAACGCTGCAGAAGAAGCACTGAGCCGACGGGTCCAATTCCATGCCGCTCCGGTCACCCACGCGAACTGTTCGGATGCCCACACGGCTTGCGAGTCCCGACAGTTCATGTGCCAAGTGCCGGTGAGCAGAAGAAAGAAGAAGAGCGTTCACTGGCCGGATTGCAGCAGTACTACTCGCTGATGAAGAAGAACTGCCGTTCCACGTGCGGGATGTGCTGAACGGGTTAGGACCAAATAAACACGAATAGAACAAGGGAAGATTGAAGGATGTTCGGGTTCTTGTACTTGAAGCAAACAACTACAAAATGGAGGCTTCCGCCATTCGAGAACAGAAAAAGGAACCACTCCTTTAGCCAACGGTTGGACTCGTTTTGGCCTTTCCACTCAACCTCCCACTCGAACCCGCTTCCCATTCTTCCCTTCCAGACCCACGAGCCGACGTTCCAACGTTCCGTTCTTCCAGTCTGTTTATTGCTTCTTCGTGCACTTCAATACGAACGGAGCGGACGGCTTGCGGGGAGAAGGCGGGGCTTTGCGGGCGGCTTTCAATCGGCGATCCCGCACAGAACCCAGTCAACAGCCCAAACAAAACGCCAAATTCGCAAACCTCTGCGCGTTCCCTTCGGCAGCCCGTCGCGCCGAGCCGCTCATTTTCGTTTGCTCGTCGTCCGAAATGCGGGTGCTCTCGGTTCTGCTCGCCGCTCTGCTCGTGTGCTCGTTCTTGGCGATCGCCAACGCCCAGGTTCGTTTTTCTCACCGTTCTCATCGACAAGCAACACTTACAGGTCGGAAAGGAGTCGGGGGATGCGGCCAACTTGAATCCGGTCACTCCGTTCGACTGGGCGGTGAGTGGACGGAGAAGTGACTGCAGCTGCTCACTCCTTCCGCTCGTTGCAGGCGCCCATCGAGTGCGTGCTGAACTGCAAGGACACGCCGGAGGAGTGCAAAAAGCGCTGCGGAAACCGCCGCCGTTTCGCTCGCGGAAGCCGCCCGGGACTTCGCGGACGTCGCCCGTCGCCGGCAGCCGAAGAAGTCAACCGTTTCGAATCGAAGGAGGCCGTGATCTTCGACCCGCCCGCGCCCGCCTTCCATCACGGCGACGTTTAGCCTCGTGTTCTGTTGTTGCCGTGCTCTGGGTGTGAAACGTGAATAAACCGTAGTCGTTGCAAGAAGGATTGGAGTTTGCTCTCGGAGAAGTCACTGGGTCCCGAGCTTACGGCTTGTGCGGCAAGGGTGTCGTCCATTCGCGCCAAAAAAGAAGCGAAAACTCCGCCGGCCGCCCGCCCGTTCAGGGTGCCGTTGCCGTTGACGCGCCCTGACTTCATGCACTCCGCCATCAAATGGAGTGTGAAGCGGACGGCTTTCACGACATCCCACTATTCGTGTTCTAAAAACCGCACGGCGAACGCGGGTCCCAACGGTTCTTCACTCCGTCGCAGGCGCTGATTTCTCCGGTCTACCGACGACCTCCAGTAATTTATCTTCCACGTGTCGTTCGCATAAACAGGCATCCGATTAGGTCGTTCGTTTGTGTGCTGTTCCTGCCCTTCAAGGGGTTGGAAGCCGTTCGATCAATGCAAACGGCGTCGTTTCGAGGATTTCAGACGCCAAACGAAGAGGTCGTTGACACCGGGAAATGAAACGATCGGAATGCAAAGCAGATGACCTTTAATGGTGCTGTTTGTCCAACAGGAACACGTGTCCTACCGAACATGTCGTTTGATCCGAATTTAAGCTCGATGAACGCAGTCAGAAGCCACCAGTCGAGTCGAAATGAACTCCCTTCTGCTGTTCGCCCTCCTTTTTGTCGTGGCTTCGGCCCGCTTCTACGATCCGTTCCTGCGTGAGTACGAGAAGGACTACCGAGATGAACCGACGAGCAATCTCGCCACATGGTGCTACTGGTGAGCGCGAAGAGAACAGAAGAAGAATCCACATACCAACTTCTTTCTTGCAGTTACGATCACATGTGCAATCCGCCCGGCAAAGAGGTGGGCACTCGTCCGTTCCAGTACTTAATTGACGAAATGCTTGCAGACTTGCCACCGCCCGTCGCAGTGTTTCAAAACGTGGAGCGGAAGTGAGTGGTGGGTGGCGAGTAGATGAATCTGCGCGGTGTTCTTGCAGCCGATCGTTTGGTTCAAGCCGGCTGCTACCTCGGACGGCCGGTTCGCGACGGCTTCCACCCGCGTCATCCCGACGGAGAACTCGACTACTACTGCAGTTCGAACAACTGCGCTGCTCATGTGCAGCCGTCGCCCCACCACAAACGACGCTACGCTTTCTACGAGAAGTGATCGAATGGACTTTGTGGAGATCACGCCAACTGTTGAATAAACCGATCAAGTGCACCAGTGCTTGCCTTTCTACGCTCTCGTCGATCAATCAAATAAATCGGTAGATGGCTTTTAATTGTTGTGAAAAAGCGTCTAACACGCCGCATTCGTGTAACCACCACCAGAAGAAAAAATCCCCGAGTCTCGCCGCCGCGCGGAGGACGCGGGCGGCGCGGTTTGCGGTCGAGCGGGGGCGAGTGGGAGACGCGCCGGCCCCTCCGCATTTTCGACGCCAATCGCTCGTCCGAACTTCTCACGCACGTCGTTCTCTGATTTGCACGTGATGTCGACGGACGACGGCGAGCAGTCGGCCGAGGACGGAACGGAAGAAGCGGCTGAGAACCCGATGGACGTTTCGGGCGGCGTTCCAAAGTCGAAAGTGAGTTTTCTTTCCATAACTAGTCTTTATTCTTTGCTTTGTCTTTCAGTACCGATGTTCGAAATGCGGGATCATCATACCGGTGCGCACAGCGGAACACGAAGCCCGCCACCACGGAAACGGCTCGTTCTCGTGTGCCGTTTGCGGAGTCTTCCTCTGCGATCGCCGTAACCGAAACGAGCACGAGCGAGCGATTCACAACTTCGAGCGTACGCAAGCGGATGCTCGTGTTTGTGGGGCCGTCAAAATCACCAAGGTGAAGGGAGGGAATTGCGGACTGATCGTTTTCGGCTTGTTTAGAGCGAACTCCAACGATTGGTGAACGTCGGCTTCAAGCTGGCCGAAGTCCAGCTGACGGCCGTCGCGTCGGCCGCTCGCCGAAACGAGGAGGATGCGACACCAGCGGAACTTGTGGCCACCATGAGGGAAGATCCGCAGGACCAGACGGTGTGCATCGACTGGCTTCTGCTAACTCTTTGCTCGTTTACAGCTCGTTTGTCCCGTCTGCAAGAGGCACAGTCAAGATCGACGAAAGGCCGAACTCCATTTGTCCGCTCACCATTCCAACGATCCGTGTGTCTGTTCGTTGTGTGGTATCCATTATGCGATCCCCGGCCCTCGAAACCACCACGAGCGAAATGTGCACGATTTTCACCGGCACAAAATGGACCGAGGTCTGGAACAAGCGATTCGAATCGCTCCGGTACGTCCTCTATTTCTTTCTTAATTGTGCTTGCTTCAATTGCAGGACCAGTGGATGCAATACTTCCAAACTGGCACGAACATCGAGCAGGTGCAAGCGGAGGCCGTCGAATCTCTCGGGTGCGCTCAACCCGTCCAGTCGAACGGTGCGCGGGCGAAGGCCGACGGCGAGCAGCGAGAACCGAATCGGCGGCACGCGATCGCCAACCCGCCCGCTCGAGCGATTCGAAAGCGACCGGCCGTGGAGGTGATCCAACTGGACGACTCGGATGACGAGCTGCCGAATGCGCGTCCTCCGATCGGCCTGCAACTCCCGCCGCCGCTTGCCGCCCCCCATCCGCCCGTTCCGCTCATCCAGCCGCCCGTCCTTCAGCAACCGCCCGCTGCGGACAACCACCGGGCCGACGGAGAGGAGCGGTCGGCCGTCCGACTGATGGCCGCGTTGATGACGAAGCCGCAAGTCGTGTACTACGACCACAAAGAGGTGAGTCCACCTGCTAGCTTCTTTTCGTTCACTCTTCCTGCTTTCAGCTTGCCGCCGACTTCAACGTCTTGCCGATCCGTTCGTGGGCGAGTGCTCGCGAATCCTCTCTTCTGCTCCTCCGCTCGGCCACTCCCGACTGGTCGGGCAACGTCTCGCTCCCGCCGCCCTCTTTCCGTTTCACGCTCGTCGACTCGTTCGGCGACGTTCTCTGTTTCGCGAAGCCGACGGGCGGGGCGGCCGCCGATCGCCTCCGTCAACTCGTCGCCTCGGAGCTCACTTTCGCCCAGCTGATGGCCGTTGTGCGGGAGCTGGACTTCCCGTCGGCTCTGATCGTTGCGGGCGACTCCGACCGTGAGTTCCCGTTTTTAATAGACCCCTTGAAACTCCTTGGTTTGCAGGCGCTGCCGTCCGGCACATGAGCTGCCCCGAGTTTCTCGTTCTCTGATCGAATGGTGCTTTTGTTGATGAACCTCCGTTATTCCGTTGTTCTCAAGTTCAATCATTGTCGTTGCTGGTTGTTTTTGTTGTGATTAAAGCGCTGCCCACCAAACGACGTCCGGTTCGTGGTAAAACGAAAGCAAACGTGCGGGAGCGCTTCCAACACGCAGAATGGCGGAAGTTGTGCTCTCCGCATGGAGGACGCGCACGACAAACGACCGCCGCATTCATTTCTCGTCCAATCGATCCAACCGGCTGCTCTCCTCTCGTTCTTTCCGCGATGCCGCTCTCGAAGTCCTCCGATGGGATTTTCGCCCAAATCGTCGGCTTGGTGAGTCGCCCGTCCTCGTTTCTGATCGACGGCCTTCAGATTTTGCTCGTTCTCGCGGCGGGCGTTTCGATCCACTGGATGGGCGTGGAGGCGGGCCGTCTGTGCTCGAACGACGGCCACCTGCTGGGGCGGGACCCGTTCGGCGCGCTGCTCGAACTGCCGGTCGTCCTGCTGCTCCTGCGACTCGTCTTCTTCGTTTCGCCGCTGCCGCTCGCCGAGCCCGCCGGCCGCTGCGGCGTGTTGGCGCCGCTCGTGATCCCCGCCCTCGTGTTCACGATGAGCGCGCTAGAGGCGGGCGGCCTTCGCTTCACGACGGACGTGAGGACGATGGAGGGACGAACGGGAGTGATCGCTGCTTGCAGGACTCGGTGCTCGGCCCCGCCTTCCGCCTGTGGTTCGCGTTCACGAGTTCGAACGTCTCGCAGCTCTTCGCCCTCGTTTCGGCCGCCTTCCGCCTCGAGCACTCGACCGTACATGTGAGTTCTCCCCTCGTCTCTTCTGACTGGTGGGCGGATTGCAGGACGGCCCGTTGGACGGCTCGTTCAAATTCGTCCACGTGAAGCCGCCGCTCGGCCACGTGCGCCCGTTCGAGCACGATCGTCGTTTCGTTTGAGTGAGTGCAGGATAAACGCTTTCTTTCGTATCATTCGGTAATAAAAGAGCTTCGCTTGGAGTTGCTGGATTGTTCCTTCGCTTTTACGCCAAAGAGTTCTTTGTTTTCAAGCCGCCTCCTCAGTGTCTACGGGGGTTCAACGGGCCAAAACGAGACGAGGTTACGACCATCCGGTCGTTTTCCATAAATGGCCGCGATCTCATCGTGGTTCGTACCTTTTTTGTGTGGCTCGAAAGATCTCGAGTCCACTCGCCATCACTTCCGATCACGTGGGCCGAGCGAGCGCACTTTATTGGATGAACAAAAGTCGTGAAGTGGCCACGAACAAATCGAGTGAACCAAAAGGAAAGAAACGAGCGAGCGAGCGGGCGGAATCCAATCAACCGTAGACACTCGAGCCCACGACGCTCGGCTTTCGTTTCAACTCGCGCCAGAGGGCGTTGCGGTAGTCCCGGCTGAACACGAACAACCAGAAGCCGTTTGATGCACAAACAAAATTGATGCACAGCCCGTTCAGGATCATCGACCAGTAGAAGCCGAGCGGCCCGGCGTTCACGAACAGCAGCGTGAAGTGGATGACGACCGCCGCCAGCCAGCCGCCCAGAAAGGAGGCCATCACGGCGGTGAGTGCGCGGAAGGTCCGCTTCGTCATTTCGCTCACTCCTGAACGAACGAGAGCTCTCGTGAATTCCTTCTAACCGATTACCGGTCTTCACGTGCAACCCAATCCAAACCGCCGAGTAGAAGACGACCGCGAGGATGCTGCCCACTCCGGCGACCACGTACATGATGATCGAAACGTCCGGATTGTAGAAAATGGGGTCGGGCACAACGCAAAGGATCAACCTGCAAGACAAACAAACAATTAGCCGAACTGTTTATCGAATCCCGACGGTAACTTACTTGTCGCCATCCGTCCGCGTGTTCAAAACAACCGGCACGAGAACGGAGGCCGTGAACGTGCAACAAACAACCCCGACGAAAGCCACGTAGGTGGGCGGGTGGACGTTCTGGTGGCTGCAGGAGGGAGGAGTGAACACTCACCAGTCGGCGAACTCACAACTTGGGGAAGAAGAACGAACAGAGGCGATCCAAAGAGATGAGCGTTGGGACGATCACGCCGAACAGGATCGCCACGTTCGGAATCACCATCTGAAAGACGCACGAGCGGAGCGGGATGAAGTAGTTTCCGGTGGCCATTCGGTAGATGAACGAGTAGTGACCGAGCTGGTGGATGCAGTCGCTCAACGACAACAGTGCGAGTAGGTAGTTGCAGCTGTTCTTCAACCTCCTGAACCAGGAATGGATGAGGAGTGAACGAGAAAATGCCAAAGTGAACTCACGCGTTTCGATGGGTCAAGTAGACGACCGAAAGATTCCCGATCGTTCCGAGCGACACGAGAACGCTGAGGATGGCGGCGAGAACCAGCGCTGGTTGGATCACTCTTGGGTCTTCCAGGTACGCCTCGTAGAACTACGGCGAGAGGATTAATGTGACTGCTCTCGATTGGAAGGCCCTACCGTATTCTTTGAGGGATCGTTCGGCGGTAAAGGAGTGGCCATTTCTGTCATTCCTTCCTGCACACGTCAAAAGAAGGAAGTAGCCGCTTTTAACCTCCACACAATGGTCGGAAAAATTGTCGCAAATCAGAGACGATGAACCGGAGAACGTTGGAGTTCACTTCTTTCTTCCGCACGCACACCTCAAAAGAAGTGGGTCCAAGGGCAGAAGGCGGACGGTCAATTCTCATCCCCGCCCCTCGGAATCCAATTGGGGGGCCACCAAACAGCAACCGCCGGAGAATCGAATCAAATTCGATCAAGTGGACTCGGCGGTTTGCTCCGAGAACCGTCGAGTCGCTCCCGCCCGCCCAGCCGGCCGTCTGGACTCGGGGGTGCTCCGCAACTCGGAGCGGAAGTCCAATCAAATGCAATCGATTTATTGTTCGGAGATTGAGTAAACGAAAGGAAAGAAGCTCGATCGATCGAATGAGGCGCGTGGATCAGAATCTCTGGTAGCCGTAGAGATCGGGCATCATGGCGGCAGCGGCGTAGGGGTTCACCAGCGGAAGGCCTGAGCGGAAGGGGATGAGTGAACGATCGATTCAACGGAAACAAACCGACACCTGGGGGAGGCGGAGGCGGCTGCTGATGGTGAGGCGGAGGGGTTTGGTTCGCCTGCTGCTGCTGCTGTTTGATCAGCGACTTCTTGTAGCGAATGCGGCGATTCCCAAACCAATTGCTGATTTGATTGACCGAAATGTGGCAGAGACGGGCGAGCTCTGCTTTGTCGTCTTCGCTCGGGTAGGGATTGTGAACTGTAAAGAGAAAATAAACACGACGATCACGTGGCGCTTCTAACTGTGTTCTTGGAAGTAGCGGTTGAGGATCTCCGTGGCCTCGCGCGTGTGATTCCGCCGTCGTCGACTGCAAG
Source organism: Aphelenchoides fujianensis (assembly GCA_024699865.1). NCBI lineage: Eukaryota > Metazoa > Nematoda > Chromadorea > Rhabditida > Aphelenchoididae > Aphelenchoides > Aphelenchoides fujianensis. The sequence goes on from JAMPIO010000214.1 coordinate 147,277, forward strand.
CGAGAACTGAACGGAATGAAGAGAAGCCGCTTACCGCGCGTCCAGGAAGCGATGCCGCAAGTTGACGAGGTTCTCGCAGGTCGTCTGCTTCAGGTGGATTTGGAAGCGGGTGAGTTTCTTGCGCACGATCTCGAGCATCCGCTGCACCTCCTGCTGGGTGATCGGACGAGCTTGCTGTTGGTGTTGGAGGAGAGTGTTGATGTGCTCCGTGAACTCGACGGCTTCGGCCACGTACTTGGCCATCGACTGGGCGTACGTTTCGCGGATTTCGATCAGTTTCTGCCGATATTCCGGCTGATCGGCCATGAAGTTGGGGGCCATGGCGGGCGTGGAGCCGTCGGCGGCGACCACCTCCTCGGCCAGCAGCATGTTGTCCAGCCGCATCACCTGCGCGTCGTACTCCTCGTCGTTCGCGAGCGCTCGCAGCGGTTGGGCTGAAGCAAAGGAGTGAGTGGACGGCAGGAACAAGTGAACGAACCTCCTCGCCGCCTCTTCAACGCGCACAATTCAGAAAAGAGAGCGGTTTTGAACGGGTGATCCAAGAGGCGTCGCCTTGAATTCGAACAAGAAGAAATGAACAAACGAAATGAAGAAGGGACTCACTTGGTCGCGTTGTCCGTCGAGTCGTCCGTGTAGAACTCGTCGGAGATCCCGTCCAGCTCCTCCAGCAGCCCGTCCACCGGCTGCAGGTTCTCGTCGCTTTTGATCGGCATCTTTCTGGAACTTAAACAAAACTTTAGAGTGCAGACGAGACGATCACGCCCAAAAATGATCGATTGGTGGACGAAGTGGGTGTAAAGCGAACGGTCTCGCAGACGCCTGCAGATGATTGATTGCCGTTTTCAAGCATTTTGCGCTGGGTAAAACACTCAAATGTTGCAATTTTGAAGCATAACGTCAAAGAACTAAACGAACAACGTTTACAGCAACTCATTCATCGTCCTTTGTTTATTAATTGCGTAAGAGGCCATATTTGGAGACACTGGGGGCAAATGGGCGCGAAATTGGTCGGAAGAACGGGCAATGAATCAAATTTACGACTTCGTTGAAGACCGAAACACGGCCGCCGACCGATCGGAACAGAAACCCCATTCGGTTGAGTGATGAGAAACGCATGAGTGATTGATTAATTGGCGACCATTGAAGAAGACGAGCGAGAGAAAGCGGACAGAAAGCCGCAAACTCGGGCGAAGTCGCGAGCGAGTGGACCCAAGCCGCCCGCCCGCCCGCTTGCCGCCTGCTCGCCCCTCCGCTTTCTTCGTTGGCATCGGGTCGATTTTCGAGTCTTTGCGGGCACTTGCCGCCGCTCCCTCGGCGCTCACCCGCCTGCCCGAATGCACGGCTCGCTTCTCGGCCGGCCGCCCGGCAGACGCGCCGTATGGCTCGTCGCCCCGACCGGTCGGGCGGTCCGGCGGGCCGATTTGGAGGTCAAAAGGCGTCCCCCCGCTCTTCGCCGCTCTCCTTTGGGTCGGTTGGGTTATAAAAGAACCCATTTTTCTTCGCCCGCTTCGTCTTTGTTTTGCACTTCGCGCACTGGACTTCGGCGGATCGCTCGAAAGAGCTTGGAACTGGGAGTGAGACGTGAAATGAGCGAAATTGCCTGCTTTCGAAGGACAAACGATTGAAGACACTTCAAAGCGCGACATCAAAACGGTCTACAAACACCTCAATTCACCAGCAACAAAACTAACTACAAGGAAGAGCACAAAGAACGATTAGCCACTCGCTTACATGCCATTCCTTTATTCTTTCACACGAAAATCCTTGCATCCACAGGCTGATAGCCATTAGCGATAAGCAAGCACACGCTTTCGTCTACAATTGGCCAACGGATCTCCTCGAGTTGTTTTCACGAACCAAACCGAAAAGAACTCGTGAGCTTTGCGAAATCCGATCGCCGATCTCCGGCTTCGGATTCCGGCGGCTGTTGATTGGAACCGAACGAAAATATTTGCATTCCGGGAGCACGAACGGGCGGCTCGGCCGGGAGTTTGCAGCTTTCGGATCAAAAACCGGCCGGCGGAGCGGAAGCGGGACGGCTGAGCAAACGGCCGGCGGTTCTGCTCACTAATTGGTGATCTCTTCGGCGAGTATAAAAGAAGGCGGGGAGATCGGAAAGAGCAACATCCCAACAATCCTTCTAATCCAATACACTCCTTTTTCCCTCGACAAAATGCACTCCTTCTCCGTTCTCTCCGTCCTCCTGCTCTCGACTGCGGCCTTCGGGTTGAACACGAAGCGCCACGGCGAGTTCGACCCGCACCTCTTCGACCTGCTGCCGGAGTACTTCCAGAGTGAGTGGACAGACAAGGCGGCAATCAATCGCTTGTTGCTTGCAGCCCACCTGCCGGAGACCATCCGCAACGACTTCAAGGAGCTCACGCTGAACGACGCTCTCGAACTCCGCCGCATCGCCCAGCGGCTGCCCGAGTTCTCCAGCTTCGACCAGGTGCGTCAAGCCGTCCGTTCGGCGTCGCCCCGCTTGGACCGGCTGGCGAACGTCCGCGAAGCTCAGTGGATCGCCGCCGCTGCCTCGCAGTTCGCCGTCTTGAAGCCGGAAACTCGCCACTACGTTCAGGACGTGAGTGAACTCTCAGGAATGAACGGAAGCGATTGACTGCGAGGTTTGCAGCTGGAGAACCTCGCCAAGCACACCGGAAAGCAGTGGATCCAGCTGGTCGATCGCCAGCCGAAGGAGGCGACCGACGACCTCTCGCTCAACTACCCCACCCTCGGCCGTCTCTTCTACTGTAAGCTTTCGATCGTTTGACTGCCGGCTAATCGGTTGGTTGGATTGCAGCTCCCGCCGGCCGCGCGTTCGCCGCCTACTTGCGCCAGCAGCACTGAACGAGGCGAAAAATGCACTCCTTTCTTGCTTCTGTCTAACAACCCAATTCATTCCTTTGTATTCAATCGCCCTTTGTACAATAAACCGTTTAATCAGTCAGAGATCACAAGCATACAATCCATTCGTTTCACTCATGTGATTCATGAGTGACTCCGCCGACGGCCGAGTGCTGACCATCCGTGTGCGCGTTGCCGTTCGTCGTTCCGTCCGCCAGTTTGTTTTGGCCGCCGAAGAGCGCCCGCCGGTAGGAGGGGATCACGACGATCACGCAACAGGAATTGAAGACCGGGATGAACGCAACGGTGCACGCGAGAAAGAAGCCGATCATCGGGTTGTTGGCTGCGAGAAGAAAAGGATTGAATGAGTGAGAAGAAGTGGGTGTACCGTGAACGATCGTCGACATCACTGCCAAGAGGATGGGCATCGCAAGGACGAAGAACGGGACCAGCGCTTGCAGGATCATGATGCGGGTGAGTTGTGTTTGAGCGGCCAAAGTGGAGGCCGCGAGGTGCTCGCGAGATTCCTTCAGTTTCTTCGAAATCTGCCGGAAGGTGAAGACGACGATCCCGTACGAGACGAACACCAGCAGCTGAATGTCCATCATGTGCAGATGGCCCCAGAGATTCTCCTGCAACAACCGAGCGATCAACCAACCAATAGGGTAGCTTGACGGCTCACGGAATCCCCGACAATGAAGAAGCGGATGTTGTCGTATATGGGATTCTTTTGGAGGATCGGCGCGAATTCCTTTGACTTCTCGCCGGTGATGAAGCAGACGGCGAACCCAATCGAGTGGAGAGTGATCCACACGATGAAGGCGCCGTAGAGAGCGGCGAATTGCCATCGCTTCAGCGGAGTCGCGCGACAGAAAACCGAATAGCGGAAGAGGAATTCCATTGGGATGTTCACCACCTAGTCGATTGATTGCTGAATGAGTGGGTGAATGAAGAGGAGAACTAACCGTCAAGTTCACTCCGAAGAGCCAAATCCCGATCATGATCACCGGAACGGGGTGGTCGAACTCCTCGAACACCCCCGCGCTGAACATGAACATTCGGCCGTCTTGCATGTCCACCAGCTACACACCAATGAGATTAATAGAACCAATGGAAAGTGCTTACGCCCATGCAAATGAGATTCAGCGTGATGAAGACGAGATCGACGGCACAACTCAGCAGAATGATCGTCCGGTAGGACTTCATGCTCTTGGGGCTCTTTTTGATCACGAGCCAAAGCAGAAGAAAATTGAGCGCATAGGAGATCACAGCCATTACGAGCTCGTAGTAGAAGTGAGCGTTGCGAACAGTCTGGCCGAAAGATCCGGTCGGTGTCGGCCGTTCAACGGAAGCGGTCGATGAGTTCATCGGAAGAGCGGGCAACACGAAGAAGCGAGACATCGGCAAACGAGTGCAGTGGACTAGTAAACGGACGTGCTTTTGTTGTTCACTGTCACTGCCTTCTGCCAATTAGCCAAAAGAACCAAAGCTCGCGGCAAGAGCTTGGTTGGAGCAATGGCGTCCGATTCCGCAGGGAGTTAAGTGGTTAGTAGTTGGTTTTACACTCTCGCCATGAAATAAAAGGAAGACACGTTCATCCAGCAAGTAGGGCGTGTACAAAGCACAGCTTTCTGGAACTTTGCTGCTTGTGGCCGCGCACTTGTTTCGCTTCTGCACGTGAGAGAAATCGAATCAATTACAAGCTTGTTTGCTTCGTTTGCACGAGTTGCTTGCAGTTCGTTTATTGCATCTACACATGACTACTGGGCGGAAGCGTTGTTGATACAATAGAAAAGTAGCAAAGCGTTCGTTCCAATAATCTTTGAACTCACTGCTGCACGCTGCCGGTGCACTGCTTTCCGGTCCGCTCGCTCTCCGCATCGACGTCTTTTTGCAGCGTCTCGTTGGTCAGATGGTTGGTGTTGATCATCTCGAGTTGGATGTCCATCGTTCTAAACGAACCGTACAACTGGTAAACGGTCAACAACTCACTTGGTTTGAGTGTCTTGATGCGAGAAGCCGGAGATCTAACAATAAGCAGAAATCACTCGCCTCAACTAGACAACCCTTAAAGCTCACGGTAACGTTGATGTTGGCGCCCGGAATAGCGATGTAGGGGTAGGTGACGGCCTCGTCGGTCTGCGAAGCCATTACGTACACGTGTTCCGCCTCATAGTGTTGGCTGAACAACTCTGTAAACCTTCTAACTGCCTCGATCCTCCTACCGGCTGTTGATGTCTTTCAAATAAGCGGACGTGTTGTTTGGCGGCACGCCGGTCACGTTGTTCGTGCACAGCGGCTGCGTTTTGTAAGCATCGTCCGTGAGGCAACGGCCGAGACCTTAAGAAGAACGGAGTAGATGGGTGTTTCGTTTGATTGCTCACCTTGATTCGCGCCGGCCAGCGAAAAAAAGACGCGGACGATCGAGGTCAACGGAAAGCCGAGATTCTCGCCAGTGTCCACGCACTTGCCGCCGAGGAGCGCCTTCCGCGAGACGGCCGAACCCAGCGATTGGGCGCCGACAATCACGCGTCGTTGTGTGTACAAATGGACGGCCACGATCAGACGGCGAACCTCCAAACCTTCCGTTCATTCGTTTGATCGCTGTGCACTCACTTGTTTCACGTAGTCGCAGTGGAGCGTCTCCTTTTGGCTCATAGTCGTTCCGTTCGGACCCCAGCTGAAAAAGAAATGAGTGAGCGAGAACGCTCTAGAAAGCGACCACAAACCTCGTGGCAAAGACGGAGCCCGCCTGGAAGCCGTGAGCCTCGAAGAACTGCGCGTTCTCCACTTCGGCCGAAGCGTCGTGTTTGTTCGCGTGCACGAGAACGATTGGGTCGTTCCTACAAGCCCGCAATCTTGAGAACAATGAAGAAAAGAGGAACTGACGGCAAGATCCAGAGAAGCGACGTGTTGCCGCCGCCGAACGCCGCCGTGTCGTTGAGGTCCGGCCGCTCCAGCTGCTCGGCCACCTCCTCGCCGTAAAGGAGCGTCAAGAAGTCGTGGAAGCCGGTGGAGAAGCGGGCATTCGCCGAATGGGCGCTCAGGAGCAGGAGCGAAAGCGAATGGGAGGAAGCGGGCCATTTTCGGGAGCAGAACGAAGAACTCTTCGATTTGTGTCTCTTCTTTCACCTGCTCCTCGTTTTATACTCGTGACTCTGAACGGTAAACCGACAATCCGAAAGCAGCCAACAATCGGCGATCAAAATGCAACGGCCGCTAAGCCGCGCCGATCACCGACTGGCCGCCCCCGTTCGGGCGTTCGACTTTGTGGTCGGCGGCAACAAGGCGCTTGATTCCTGGCGATCATGAACGGGGTTCAACGTTGCCGGCGGCATCATCCAAAACTAGGCGCTGCTTTTGGACTCTCCCGTTCGCTGGCTTAACATCTCCTTGTCGGAGTTCGTCGAGAAGACCGGTTTATCGACCATCGGTGTGAACTGTGGTTCGTAGAGGCGACCTGTTCGTTCATATGGGGTTTTTCTACACGGTTTTTCAAAGGGAATAACCGATTAACCCGTTTTCTTTTGTTTATTGACAGAACGAGAGAGTCAATGAATGCAATCGGTTACCTCGCCCGCGAACACGGCGTCCAACACGAGGACGCCCAAGTCGAAGGTCTTCTTCGGTATCGATCCTCGGCTGATCCACTCGTCTAAATAAGGTAGAGGTAGAATATCGTCAATTTTCGAACGCAGATCATCTTTGGATCCTCCACACCGATGGTACTGCAAGAAAAAGGCGATTAAGAAAGAGAAGAAACGACACACTCACGATGTTCACCTTCGGATCTATTGCCGTGACTTCTGTTTCCTCAAAGTGAGGATTGAAAGTTGTTCTAGCAGACACTATTAAACAAATCACATACTTTTCCGGCGACCTCGAAGCGGCCGTCTTCCTCGGACGTTGTTGTGGCCATTAGGTCGTCAATCTGAACACAAAAAAGGGCGAATTTGAGCAGAGAATCCTTCTATTTACGTCGAAACGATCGTTATCCCAGAGTTTTATTGTCTGAAGCACTCGAGAACGATCAATTGATTTTTAAAACGAGATCACTCTACTCACGACATTTGCGGCGGGCAGCGTTTGGCAGAATAATTTGCCCCCGAACAGCAACGGATTGAACCTCCGCCAATGGTTGGCAATCCGGCGGTCGTTGGGACGAGCAGGGAGGACGGAGATTGCGGCGAGTAGTCGCGTGATCATCCCGTTGCTACGCGTAACGGAAGTGACTGAAACGACACCACTATTACAGGGACTGCCTTCCACCGCAAACGACGAGTTTGTAATGAAACGGAAGTGTAGTAAGTGACGTGCTTTGCCCTTTTAGTGCTTTTCGCTCTGTTCGTTTCGTTTTGATTCGGACGGCCAGAAATTATTGTCCAGCGTCTTCAGCCATCCCGCGGGTTGAATCGTTAGCTCAGCTTTTGATCCCAAAATGTGAGTCACGTGAATAAGCGCATCGAAGTGACGGCAATTACCGTTTGCTGCCAGTCAATCAAAAAGCTCATTGATCACGAGAGAAGGAGCGGCCCTCACGGGTACCTTTTGTTGTGATTCAACGTAAAAGCCGCACAGTCGACGGGATAATTGCTCGCGTTGATTCGAAAACGCGCTTCAACGGGTTTTGAGGTTGAAAAGCGAAAGTTCCGGATGAGAGCGAAGTCACATTACGGCGGAAACTTCCGGTGAGTTCCGATTTCTCGCTATAGCGCGTAAACGAGTGGGCAAACGGAAGTGAGGGGTGATGCGCGAAACCTACCCGAACGCGCGGCCGGGGGGGAATCGCGGGAATTGGAATGAAGAACAACACCAAAAAGCTTGATCAACGAGGCAATTTTTGACGTTGGCTTCAGCCCGATTCGCCGCGTTCCCGGCGGCCTTTTGTACGCACTCCCGCCTTCTTCCGGGCGGCTGCACGCGGGGTGTAATTGGATTAGAGCGGCGAGTAGTCGGTGGCGAGGGTTCGACGAGCGGAGTTCAAATGAACACTCGCCGGAAGACGGTCGATCGAACGGTGCGGGTTGATTCGAGTCACTCCCTACCGCAGTTGAATTCGTCGAAGAATGGAAGGTCGTGGACTTGGGGGCAATCGCGACCCGGAAGTTAACGGATTTGACTCGAATCGCTATAGAGAACCTAGGCGTTTAGCGAATCGGAACCGAGAGAGAGAAAATAGGTAGGTAGTGGGTAGAGCGAGTAGAGTAGACGTTCAATAAGCCCAGAGGTCATCGGCTGAGCGTCAGCGAGTGGCCGACTCCTGCTGATCGTCCGGCGGCGGTGAGTGAGTGGGGCGGCGGGCTGATTATCGCCGCTTTTTCTAAAGAAGAAAGACGCCGACGGAGGGGGAAGTTCGGGCGGGGCGGGCGTGTGCGTGACCACTCCGCGAACGTGTTGATTTCGACGTCGTTGTCGTCAACAACAATCGTTTGCGCGTTCTTTCGTCCGCCGTTCGCCCGTCCGCCGATGGGAACCGCGCCCGCAAATGAATCAATCTTCCCGTTCGCCGCTCTCGCGCTCTCGACGCGGAACACACGGACGCGGAAGAAACGAACGATAAGAAACGGCCGGCATTCACGAGAGGAAACGATCGATTGGAATCGTTTGCTCGAAGAAACGTTCCAGCATCCGCTTTTAATCAACGACGTTGCCGCTTACTCATTGCCTCGTCTCCCGTTTGCCCCTTAGGTTCCTTCTGTTTTGTTTCTTGTAATTAAGAGCAGGCAGCCCGTTCGCCCGTTGTCAGTCGAGCGGAGCGAAGCGCATGGCGATCGGCGGCGAAAAGCGGACGTTTCCCCCTTGTTTTCGCCTTCGGGGGGCGGCCCGCTGTTCGCAGACAATCGGCGGAAGTTGAGAAACGAGCGAGTTTCACGACCGGCGATGAATCACGCCGCCGCCAAGGGGGCGCCGCCCAGTCGACGAGCTGAAAGAACGCGGGAAACGACCCGGAGAAGCGTGACGTCAGGCGATCCGAAAGCAAGCGATCGCGGACATTCCATGGGTTATCTACCCGTCCGATCAACAAGCTTACGGTAAAGCGAAAGCAGTTTGGACCAAAGCTTGAAGACCAATTTGGAAGAACGACCATCAACTGTGTAGCGCAGCTAGACCTAGTGGACTTATCGCTTCGACCATCAAAGACGATCGACGAGGGCGGTCGAATCCAACGCCCAAAACAGGCGGCTAATCCTCCACCTTCTTCTTTCACCTGCAAATTCTATCGAGGTGTGTTTGAAACCTGCTGCCTCTTCTGTCTACCGCCTAATCTTCGTGGATTAATGCCCGGAAAGGATTTGCGGTCGATTTCGAATCCAGTCGATTGTTTTGCTCGCTGCAAGCTCGTGCCCGTGGCGGAGATCGAATTTCCGGTGGGCTTTGGGGAGGGACATTTGAATCAATGGTCTTCTTTGTTTGAACCCGCTCTCCCACTGTTCTTTCGCCCGCCTCCTCATCGACCTTCCGCCGACCCCCAAATCGAATCGCCGCGAAGATCCAAAGTCCACTCGGTCGCGAAACACAAGCGACCCGGTGATCTTCGACCTCTTCGCCTTCTCTCGAGGAAGCGTTGATCGCAATCAAAGCGGCACTCCGCGAACTGCTTGCGCACTCGTTCGGCCTCGCGACCTGCGGACATTCGAGCGCTGGACCGCCCCGCTTCGCGAACCTTCGGCGGGCGTTGGGGCGCGCTGTAAAAGGGCGCCAAACGTCCCCGAACCCGACAGTTCGTTCGGCATCGCACCACTCATAACTCTTCCCCCCCCCGTCTTTCAGTTGAGGCGAAAGAAACCGGCTTCTCGCGTTCGGTTTGTTCGTGGCGGCGAAACGAACCTCCCCTTCGGGAAAGCTGATCGTTTGGGGCCGCTCGTCGGCGATCGTTTCTTCGAATCGAAACGAACGTAAAGTCGGGAGTTTCGGCGGTGCGCGAAGGCCGTTCGCATTTCATTTCTTTTGCGGGAACGGGCGCGTTTGACGTGATTTCGTTCGTTTTCCCTCCTATTGTCGCTAATCGCTCGAATCTTTCAGCAATGATCCGCTCTCTCGTCCTCGCCGCCTTCCTCTGCGCCATCGGAGTCGAGGCGTTGGGCACCGTCCAGTCGGCCGCCGTGAAGGTTTGTCGTGAGAGGGAAACGTGGCCATTACCCGTCCACTTGCAGGGCAAACTCATTTGCAACGGTCAACCCGGCGGCGAACGTGAAGGCAAGTCAAAAATCGACGTAAATGACGTCTAAAGTGGTCTAATTTTAGGTGAAACTCAACGAATACCAGACTGAACCTCGACGACCTGATGCAAGAAGTTAAGCTAGCGTTCATTAACTGGGGTAAACGGCTTCGTTTCCCGGCACATCGGTTCTTTGGACGTTATTTGAAAATGAAAGACTCGGGCTTCACGTCCCTGATCGAGGAGGTCCACGCCTCGATTTCCCGCTCCGTCTCTTACTGCTCGGGGACATCACTGGGCGACTTCTATTCTCCGGAGGATAAACAGGGTCTTCATTACAGGCGTGTCGGATGTCCGTTTTTAGGGCCGCTTCGAGCTGGCGGGCAAGGAGACGGAAATCACGTCGATCGGTAATTTTTTACTTCGAAACGTCCGCTAATTATCACTTTGCTTTAGACCCCAAGCTGAACGTCTACCACGGCGAGTTCTGAAGCAAAAAAGAGTCTCACGAACCGATTTAGACTGCAATGATGAGAAGACCCCTTGCCTGAAGAAGTTTGGAGGGCATACCAAGGACGCTTAAGTACATGTTTTTTTAGGTTCTCCGTGTATCTTCCGAAGGATTATGTCTCGGAGGGTGACTTGGTTTATCGGTACTCACCGGGTCTTCGATGCCGGTCTTGCTCATCGCCTTCGACGGTTGGTCTTGCTTTCTACCTCCCTACAATTGTTTTTTAGGCACGCTGAACCTCTAGCTGGCCGCTTCTCTGGCGAATCGCGAGATTGTTTGAACAATGATGTGGCCAGTTTGCTCTCGCAACAACGTTCTTCCAACACCTCTCCAAACAAAAAAGCCCCAGCAGTCAGCCCGTCCACACCCACCATTCACACAACGAAACCAGTCACTTTTCTATCTGATTTCTCTCTAATTGTAATCACTCGCACAATAAACGACTTGAGATCCCAGTTGGTAGTGCTTTGTGAAAGAACGGGAAGGGCGGAATGAAGGCCTCCAATTCGGCCATTAGAACGCCAACTGAACGCGTCCAGATGACTTCGTTGAGCCGCGTATGGTTGTTCTACCATCACGCGAGCGCCTTCCCAATCCGTGTTAAATTTGTCGCTTTAAGGTGAAGTGGAGGCCAACCTCCTTGTGCTCGGCGTTCGCTTGTCGCTCGGAGTGGTGGCGAGGAACAAGCGCGGACAAGTGGAGGCACTTCTTCCTTTGTCGGGGGTCAAGTCTTCCAGTCTGCTCGCTCACCCTCGAAACCTCGCTTCCTCGCCGGCTTTCGATCATGAGAGCGGGCGATAATTGCGGCGGTTCGTGACAGAAATCGATCCCCTGATGTCCGCAACGTCCACGATCCTTTCTACAGGCGCGCGATAGTTGATTTGGAGGTAAGATTTTAACCGTTTTGCGATTATTTTGATTTTTTCTCGAATTTCTCCGATTTTCCACCAATTTACCTCCCATTTGGTGGATTTTCTCTGTCCTTGTACTTTCAGGCGTCATGAACCGTCGGGACCGCTTGCGGACGTGATCACGATCGATTCGGACGGACGAGGAGGCGGCCGAAAACGCGACGGCCAGCGCTTCCTGCTCGTCGTCCACAATCCGCGCCGCCCGGCAGTCAGTCGGCCAAAATGTGCCCGCATGGCTCCGCCTGCGTACAGCCGCAACTCCCGCGGCCGCCTCTTCGTCGAGGAGCTCGGCGGGAATTCGCGTGGCGGACGAGATGCCCGGCCGGAACACCGCCGGACAAGTGACCGCTCTCCCGTTGATTCCAATCGATCCTCGTTGTTCAGTTTCTTTGTGGGGACTGTGGATCGGCTTTCGGGACGTGGCCGAGTGCGTCCTCCACTTTCGCTACCCGCCACAGATGACCTTCGAGTGCTCCTTCTGCTCCTACCGAGTCGCCGACTTCGCCTCGCGAAACGAACACGAACGCCGATGCCATCGGATGACTCGCCCGGCCTCGTGGGTCCAACTGAAGCAGAAGGTGGCGCCCCATTCAATCAGCCACCTCTCCCGTAAGCAGGGACCGTTCTTGACGGAGGTGAGTGGCAGTTCTTCGGATTTCTTCCCGATCCTTCCGTTGATTCTTCGATGATTGCTGCCGATTATCCCCGAAATTCCAGCACTACTGCGCACGTTGCGACTTCGCCTTTGCGGAAATCTTCGAACTGCACAAACACAACGCCGACCATCACAGCGGGCAGTGGTTCGTCTGCTCCATTTGCTTGGACACCCAGCGCGACGGTCGTGAACCGAAATCGCCACGAACGGCTGAACCACTCGTTTGTGCGGCCGGAACGCTTCTGTCGGGTGCGGGAGGCCGTCCCTCAACAGCATCAGGTTTGTTCCTGTGGTCTCCATACCAATCCTTTCGCTTGGCTTGCAGAATCCCTCGGATTTCATCCAACGCGACGACGAGGCGTCCAACTCGTCCGCGAACGGCGGCATGCAGCCGACGAGCTCGCCGCTGGTCGCCCAGTTGAATAAACCGTTGAATCCGATGGTCACGCAAGCGATCCACCAGCGGTGAATGCGAACGCGAATCTCCCGGTTTATTCCGTGTTGCCCAACGGGAATCTGCAGGTACGGTCCCTCCGCTTCCTGTTCTCTTTCAAACCTTGTGTTCGCCCTTTTAGCCGTCCCCCTCGAACATGCAGTTTGTTTCTATGGGCGTCCCGCAAGGCGCCCCGCAGCAACCGACGGACCGTGAATCCGACGACTGGCGCTTGCGGTCAAGGGATGGTGGTGAGCGGCCTCTTTTGGGTTCATTCCATTCAATTCTTCCGCTTCAGTACGCTTGTGCTGACTGCGGCATGTCGTTCGTTACCTTAGGAACTACGAAAAGCACCGTCTGGAACGCCACACGCGGCCGTTCGCCTGCTCGCTGTGCGCTCGTCAGTTCGTGACGGCCGTCTTTCGAAACCACTCACGAAGTGGCCGCCCACCGCCTGCACCGCCCGGCCGTACGCGGCCGCCGAACAGACGGCGGATGAACCAACAGGAGTTGCGAGTGGCCGGCCAACTGAAAGGACCGTTCATGACGCTCGTGAGTGCCCGCGCCTTCCGCTTTCGTTCATTTCCTTGCGGCTTTCAGTTCAAATGCGCCGAGTGCGGGGTGGCTTTCGCCGACGAAAACGAACTCAATGGTCACAACAAGCAGGTGCATCCCGCCCTCAGGTACGAGTGCTTCAAGTGCGACGCCCGCTTCACGCTCCCCTCGCTGCGGAATCGGCACGAAAGCAAAAAGCACGGGTTCGAGAGGGACAAAGCCTACAAGAAGATGAAGAAACATCCGGAAGTCGGGCAAACAGGTGAGTCCTCCTTCGTACCGTCTGTTCAAGCTTCGTATTCAGGAGAACGGAACCAATGGGCACGTCTAGGGAGCTCCAGCTATGGCGCAAGGACATGGAGTGCCCGTCCAGGAGAGCTCCAACCGATTGCGCCCGTCGCCTACTTCCAATTACGTGCCGGTAATTCCTTTCCTCCGTTCTTTCCTTTGCACTCGTTTGTGTTTAGATGGACCCCGTGCATCAAGTGGCCGCGCCTGCCGCCGAAATCCTCCCGAACGACCAGCCGTTGGAGCTCTCGCCTTCGACCCTTTGGCGGAACTCCAATCCCAGGCGTTCTTCTCCGCTCTTTTGCCCGAAGGACGGCCCGCGAGTCCACCCGCTTCAACCCACCAGTCAGCCGGCCGTCCTCACGAGCTCCGCTCAAAGTTCGCTGGCCAAGAGGAGGTGGACGGGAGTGCAGAAGATGAGCGTCGCCACGGACGACGAGGTTCGTTCTTGTTTCCTTCCTTTCACTCAATTCTTCTGGTCCGTTTGCAGCGAGTGTGTCGTTACTGCGCGATGTCGTTGGGTTCGCCCGAATTGCGGCTGATCCACGAGCAGAAGCACGTGAAGTGGACGGGACACCAGTGCCGCTTCTGCGGCCGTCTACCTTATGACGGCCAAGGAGTGGAACACGCACGAAATCCACTTCCACACGACCATCCGTCGACGAGGTGCGAAGAAGCGGGACAAGCAGAGCGAACAACGAGAGCTCGCCGCCGCTCTGGAGGCGCACAAGCGGAGGAGAAGTGGGTTCTATGGTCTTCGTTTTGATTGAACGATCTTGTTTGTTAGCAGCTGCCGGTCATCGAGCTAGACGACGCCTCCGATTCTGAAGGGGAGGCTGCAGAAGAGGCTGATGGAGTCGTGACTCAAGCGGAAAAAGGAACCTGCCGCGCTTGCCCCCTGCCGCGGTTGCCGAGTGCCGCCGCCCGTCCGTCTGCTGGCCGCGAATCGGCGGCCGATCCCCGCGATGCCGCCGCTGAACTTCACGGAGTCGTTGGAACGGCTGAACCGAAAGCCCACCCTCACGTACTACGATCCTCGATGATCGGGCGGCAAGTCCCCCCCATTCGGCAAGGAATCAATTGACCGTTCTCCTTCAGCTCTTCGAGCAGTTCGGCATTTTTCCCGTCGACTTCTGGCTGCAGGAACGACGAGTGCAAACTGTTGATCTTGCGGCTGAAGGGCGAAGCAGCTGGACGAGCGGCCCTGCCTCTCGGCGTGCCCGTGTGGACGGCGCGATGTTGCCGCTACGAGCTGCCCGCGTTCGCTTGATCGCACTTCGCACATCGTTTGCTTCGCAAAGGCGGGCGCCCGAAAGCTGCTGGACGAAGCGGACCGATCGGCTGAACGCGACGATCACGTTCGACGAGCTGGCGGCCGACATTTTGCCCGCGCTCCGCCTCCACTCGGCCGTTTTCATCGCCAGCGATCGGGATCGTGAGTTACCCTCCTTTCTTTCGAATAATTCCTTGCTGTCTGCTTTCAGGACATTCTGCCCAAACATTGGGCCTGGAATCTCATCGAATTTACGTTGCATGAGCCCCGAAGATCTCAAACGCTTCATTCTTGCCATTCCAGTCCGATTCCCTAATGTCTCTAACGCCAATCCACCCACTTCTAGTCCCCAAACGACGCCTTTATTCGTGTGCCTTTACCTTCTTGTTGATAGTTGGCCTTCAATCGGATAAACTTCGCATGGCTCGCTACTTCCAATCTGCAGATCTTGGAGCCTTAAAGCTTGATTATAGGATAACTGCCTCCTCGCCTTTCATCACGGGTTTATGTGCAGGAGAAGGATGGCAACAAATAGGAGGAGATGATGTGAGATCGGTGAACACTGACTAGAGCAACAGGGGAAGCAAACTGAAGGGAATCTCATGGAAAACAACCCAACGGATGGCCGGTTAGGCTTTCGCGTGGACGGTGGTCGAGCGGTAGGGCCCGGCGGCGAGCATCGGGTGTCCCGTTTGTTCTGAACACCTTCGTTCAATCAATCCTCCTTCGACTGCTTAATGGAACTTCCTCGCCCGCTGTGTGATGGCGGGAGTGCCCGCTGGAGGTTGCCGGCCGACTGAACGGCGGCACACTCGTGTTCGTGGTGTAGGCCCTCGAGCGGGTGCCCCACTGCTTGTGTTTCTCCATCACGACGCACAACGCGATGGCCATGATGGCGACGAACAGGAGGCCGAAGATCCAATCGTTTTGGTGGTAGTTCTCCTCGAACGGGCAGCACTCCATGCCGCAGCAGACCTCGTTGTCCCCGCACGACCAAACCATCTCCTCCGGCTGGCTGCCGTTCTCGAAGCGGAGCTGCGGAAAGCAGAAAAGTGACTGCAGATGTGAAAAGATGAGGCCCGAACCTTGGAGAGCAACTCGTCGCTCGCTGCCACCGACTCGTTCAGCGTGACTTCCGTTCCGTTCTGCAGCACGACGGTGGACTCGTTCGCGTCGAGCAGCGGCCACGGGTCCGCTTCCTGCTCGTCGCCGCTCCACTTCCGGCGATTCCGAGAAGGCGAGGCGGCCGACGGATTGACCAGTTTGCTGATCGGCATTCGACACTGGAGATCCTCATCAATCGGGGCGGCCGTGGCGGTAGGAGGAGTGGACAAAGAAGTACGAGCGACCCATGAAGAAGTAGGGCATGTGCGGGTAGAGGATCGGGTAGCCAGCGGAGAAGTGGTAGAAGTTGTTCGGACGGGCCGCACTGCCGGCGAAACTCGTCTTGAAGGCGGCCGTGTTCGCGTACGTCCCCCGACCGAAACCCGTTTTGAAAGCTGCAAGAAAGAAAAGAGATGACGTAGAAAGAATAAGATCAGAGGAACGAACCTCGGATTTGCGATTGAACGTGCGGAAGGCGCCCGACCGGCTGGCCGAACTTCCGAACGCGCTGCCGAAGAAGCCGCCGCCTCCTCGTCCTTCGAACCGACAAGCGAGTGATCAAATCAAAACGAGGCGGCCACTCACCTCCCGCCCGGCCCGCCGACGACCGAGCGGCACTGAAAGCCGCCGCGGAAACCGCCAAAGCCCCCTTTCGTTTCCACCAGTGCGAACAGCGAGCACAGGAACCACGGGAAGAATGAAGTCGAACCGCATCTCCGGATTTCTGAACCGAAGAACAAGGATTGAGTAATTGCGGAGCAATCGAGCCCCCGTTTCGCACCAAAGAACACAAAAAAGAGCGGAAAGGAGAAAAGCCGAGCGAAAAGCCGAGCGGAACGCCCGCCCGTGACGTCCAGACGGCGTTTCCCAACTCGCGTGTTTACGCAACTCGCGGCGGGGGAGAAACAAACGAGAGCGGAGGAACGTGACCGCCGTTTATTTTCGGTTTCCATTTGGACATGGACGGAATGTTAAAGGAGGCTTTATAGAAAACGGTAAATTGACGTAAAAAGCACGAATTCGTAAAACTGTTGACTCAAAGTCCAATAAACATATCTGCTTTCACCTACTGACTTTAACCTTTTAAACGGGTTCTTTCGAACAGAAAGGAAGGAAATAAACGACCACGGGCAAATGCTTGCCGCAAAAGACGAGCGAGTGGAGTGCGCGAGGGTGAAAGCGGGCGGAAAAGCGGCGGTCGGGCGACCGGCAAAGAAGCCGCCGGCCGCCATCGTACGGAGCAAAAAACAATCCCCGCCGCTCCGTGCCGCCGCCGTCCGTCCGCTCGTCTGCCCCCCGGGCCGTCCTGCTCGGGCTCGTGCCCCCGGCGGCCAACACACAATCCGATGGACGGGCGAGTGGACGCACATGCCCGCTGTAGAGGAGATTAAAGTGCGGCCTTCTCGCTCCCCGTCATCCCGCTAATTGAGGGCAAACGGCGAGAACGAGCGTTTGGTGACCGCCGAAATGGGCGGAGTTCTTCGTTTGCTCTTTAAAACGGCCGTTCACAAGCAAGCAAAAATGGGAGCACTCGTTTATTCACACGCAACATTGAAAGATTCTGCCGTTCAATCGCTCCGATTCTCGTTGGAGTGGCGGCAAACGACGCGCAGCCGAGCGGTCGGGGGCAATCGCCGTGGAGACGCTCACGTGTGTTTCAGAAGGGATCACTTCGTTCGGTCGGCGGCTGCACGGGAATTTCGACCGGAAGAGTCGCTTCAAGCACGCGATCAAGCGGTTTGAGCAACGGGCCAAGAACCTCGTCTTCCACGACAGAGAGGATCACCTGCTTTACGTGCTGGCCTGCAGAGAAAAGTAGAGAGACCATTTCTGTGTGTTCACTCACGATAAGACCCAATGAAGACGAGCGAGGAGAGCACGTTGGACAGGCCGTACAGGCAGACCATTACGAAGCCCACTTCAAAGCTGTTCTTCGAGCCGCCCAGCCCGCTGAAGACGCACACGATGCAGGTGGCCACCGGCAGCACGACCAACACCAGCGGCGAAACGACCTAGAACGGACGGATGTGAGTGAAGAGGAAAGAAGGAACTCGCTTGAACGGTGATCAAACGAAGAAACTGGGTGTGCAGCTTGAAAGTGGCGGCGGTCATTCGCGGAGCGGAATCCCGCAAAGTGCGCAACGTCAAGAAGATCACGACAAAAGAGAAGACCTCGGACAGGAAGAAGAACCCAAAGAGGCAGCCGAAATAGAGTTAAGTGCGGGCATCTTCCGCTTTGATCCAAATGATTC